>AJFL01001778.1:0-13366 GCA_000467735.1 Rhytidhysteron rufulum CBS 306.38
TAGCAGACACAGCTCCACTATCGTAATAGCAATCACGTCGGAGTAATAGTAAATGTTGCTTCTTTGTGGGGGCAAACATGATGGGTGGTGCAAATTCAGTTTTAAAAGCACGACCGTTTTTTGGAGTTTCCTCAAGGAGTATAACCGAAGATATAAATTAAATTTCTTAAAAGTACTAGCGTGAATGTAACCCCCCATGCGAGCGGACATATACATCCAATCGGCAACCATCAACCTTGCCACCATGCCGCGAACCCCGTTATCAACGGCTTTAGAATGACTGAAGAAGGAGATCGGCAATTAACAAGCACAGGGTACAAGCGTATGAGCTCCATATAAAATAACATTCGTTCATTTTCTGGTCCTTGCTGGTCGGAGACTTTCACCCCACATCAATAATATCGATTTCTCTCGTGATGGAAGTCCACCTAAGTATCCAAGCAGCTGCAGCATTTCCTGCCGGCTTTTTCTCACATTGGTTGTATTTCATTCGTGGAGAGCATCATTTAAAGGGTTCAACATATCTTAAACTCTTTTTGTCCTTCCTCGTACTAAGCTTCGTTGTACGTCGCCACCTACTCGAGGCCAGTGCCCAAGACGCAGTCAATGGAACCCTTACCATTGCATCTTCTTACTTAGTCGCGCTATACACGAGTATCGTTATTTATCGCCTTTTCTTCCATCGAACTCGACATTTCCCAGGCCCAAAGTTGGTCGCAATCTCCAAACTATGGCATTCATGGCTTGCACGCACTTCCCAAAATCATCTCATTCTTCAACGATGGTACGAACAATACGGAGCATTTATTCGAACAGGTATTCGCTCAATTTCTTATCAATATCTGTGAACGTTCATCACTGACAAATCTCACATCATTTAGGTCCAAACGAGATCACCGTATTCCATCCTGAAGCGATAGACCTATTACAAAGTTACAAATCGGCATGTTCGAAACCAGATTGGTACGAGATTATACACCCCCACGTCTCCCTCAACTCCGCCCGCGATAAGATGGTGCATGACCGACGCCGACAAGTCTGGAACCCATCCTTCAGCACTGAAGTCCTGCCAGAGTATGACCCCATATATATTCGCCACACGAATCGCCTAGAACAACTGCTGCTTTCGCGACAAGGGACCAGGGAAGATGTGCGCAAGCTCTGCTATTGGTGGAGCTTCGATATTATGGGGGAGTTGATGTTCTCCAAGTCGTTAGAGACACTCACACATGAGCATTCACGATGGGCATTGCAGACGATGAGATTATTCATGTCTGTTTTGGGACCGTTGAGTCCCAGCCCTTGGGTCATCAATCTAGGAGCTGCAATACCCGGGGTCCTTGGGAAATGGAATAGCATGATCGCCATGTGTGCTGATTACATGAAGGAAAGAATTGAGGTTGGCATTCCGAGATGGTTGTTTGACATGCATGATGGCTGACTACGATAATCTAGTCCAAAGCCCCATCTGCTGATATATCCAGCAAGGTAGTGGCACACTCGCGTTCGAAGGGTACGCTTGAGCAAGACTGGTACACACTCAGTGGTGACTCCTTAGCCATGGCGATTGCGGGTTCCGACACGTTAGCGTGCACTACCGTCTATGCGCTGGCTCGTCTTGCAAAGGAGCCTCACCATCAGGATGCTATCCTCTCAGAGCTGAAGAGCTTTGGTATCCTTCACTCGCCCACTGCTACGCAGGTTCGAGGCCTGCCATACTTGAATGGGTTTGTCAATGAAGTTCTAAGACTGAATAATCCTGTACCAACGGGGATTCCCAGAATGACGGGACCACATGGGCTAACCATCGCTGGGAGGTACATTCCCCCTTATACGACCATCGTGACTCCTAGATGGAACATAGCTAGACGTAAGACAACCATTCACCTCCCCGATTAGCATGAGAGTTGTGTTGATGACCATGACAGTGCCTGAGTGTTTCTGTGACCCTGAATCGTTCCTTCCGGAACGCTGGTACGTCTCATCAGAAATGACTGGCAAGGCTCATGACACCAGAGCGTTTGCAACGTTTGGCTATGGGAAATACACATGTATCGCCAAACATCTCTCAATGCGGCAACTTCGTGCAGTAATTGCGCATATGGTAAGCAAGTTCGAAATTGAACTGGCGGACGGAGAAGATGGGATGGACGTTGAAAGGGGTATGAAAGATGAGTTCACGGCATACCCGGGAAAGATCTTGTTGCAGTTCAAGCAGAGAACTCTGGAATGTAGTTTGGAACTTTTTGAATGATATCTACTAATTCTACGGTATTTGATCTAAAAGCAATCGGAATTTCATTGCGATGACCTTACTCTATGCCGTGAAAGAGCCTTGTCTCTAAATCGTAACTACGCCAAACTTGTTGTCCTCCTTGATGATATCCGCCGTCCTCTCAGCCACTGCATAAACAGATGCCATAGGATTACCCCTTGGTGTAATTGGGAAAACGCTAGCATCCACAACCCTCAGGTTTCGTGTGCCATGCACGACCAATCTCTCATTCACGACACCTCCCTTTTCCAGCGGCAACATTGCGCAAGTGCTTGTAGGATGCCAACTACTCGTGGTAGCCGTCTTCACATAGTGTTTCAGAGCATCGAAATCTTTGAGATCCTCCGGTGTACCTATACTCCGCTTTCCACCTTCTTTCAGAAGGCTTTTGAAAGGTTCCGTTTCCACAATGGTAGCAATATATCTGATATGTCGTATGAAAATTTCCACATCGAGAGGGTGCGTCAAATATTTAGGATCGATCTTGACCGGGGCACTCGGATCGGCGCTTCGAATATGTACATAACCTCGAGAAAGCGGGTGGAGAAGGCAGACGGCTATGGTCCAGAAGTTACCAGGGAGCAAGTTGTTCGTCATTATCTCTGTGCCTGAACCATCGGAAGCGAAGACGCCCTGCGCAACGTATGTGAAGAAGCCAGCTGTGGCTTCGGAAGGATTCGCAAGCAGCTTTTTGACAAATTCTGTATGCGCTTGTTTCAAAGCGTGGGTATCCTGACTCTCTGAATAAAGGTCTTCGATGCGCTCTGGTAAGGACTCCATGAGTGGAAGCATAGCATAGGAGTAGATACCTCCGACACTTAGAGGTCCGGTTTTAGACGTGCTGTAGGCTTCCATCGCTGCAGTGATGGCTTCAGGTTCCTTCCTTTGGAGATTGTCAAAAGTCTTGATGCCGTCTTTCACTTCGAAACTGAAACCGGTCATCGGTTGATCTTGAAGATTCTCTCCTACATTATCGTTCGGAACAATCACTGGAATACCAACTGCTTCGAGAAGTGGGGGTGATCCAATTCCAGAGAGTTCAAGCAGCTTGGGGGAATGGAGTGCGCCCGTGGAGAGAATAATCTCTTTGCTTGCAGATATCGTGTAGATATTTCCATCGCGAACATATTGTACTCCTGTAGCGACAACCTCGGAGGAACTGGTGCCAAAAAGAACTTTCTGCACCTCGGCGCCGGTGATGGTATGGAGATTTGGACGACCTTTGACAGGGCTCCAGTACGCATTTGCAGAGTAGCTCCTCTCCCCTTTGATCGAATCGATCGCAGCAGCATTGGTATATGCACCCGTGACGTTCCCGGAGAAAGGATCCCCAGAAACGTTATGGCCCAAGTTATTCAGTGTCTCCAACCATACCTTCGGTAGAGGATTATCGAGAACACTGGCGTCTGGAAACCCGGCCTGAATGGGACCATCGGCACCACTTATGCTCGGATCGACGTAGGATAGATGGAGATGGTCTCGCACATCTTGGTTTTCGGGCAGTCTTAAGGTATGCGCTTTCTTGTAGTATTTTGCAAGTGTGTCCCAGTCCCATCCTGGATTCCCCAATTCTCCCCAGTTATCGATGTTGGCTTTGGAGGTAGCGACGAATGCCTGACCGTTTATGGCACTGCTTCCACCAAGGACTTTGCCATACGGCAGATTGAATTTCTTGCCATTGAGTCCTTCCTGTCATTGTGTAAGTTTCTAGGATTTTGATGAAGTGACGCTGCATATTACCTGGGGCTCAATTTCAGTATCCCAATCAACTTCGGTTCCAAGTAGGGTTCCAAATAAAGCGGGTGTTGATATGCTTGGATCCCCGGTCCTGTCTTCACCAGCTTCCAGAAGCAATACTTGAATGCTGCTGACTTCCGACAACCTATTCGCAAGTACCAGACCTGCCGTTCCCCCACCAACAATGATGAAGTCGTACTCTGTTTGAGTCATGATGTGATACTTAATTAGGATCTTGATAAGTTGCGTGCACAAGGATTAAGTAAGTTGTAGCGTAACAATGTATGGGCAAAATTAGCAATCAATAAATTCACTAGAACCCTCTTTGGAGATAGTCAACTACGCACTCACGGTGATTGTGATGTCGCCATCCTGTAGGGTGAATGCCAGGGGGAGTTCATCGAGGCCCATTGATTGGATACCACGGGTACCGAAGAAGTTGGACATGTCAGGGGTGCTGTTATGCATAACTGTGGAAGTGGCGGGAATCCCAATAATCCAATAGGAATTAGCGATATAATCTTGCCGATCGAAGTCGAATTCCGTGGGGTTTATCCCCATGGAGTCCAGCATGACAGGGGGTAAACACATGGTGGGTGAGTTGCGTGCTATTTAACGGGGATTAATCGGGAATTAAGTCAATATTCATTTACAAAGAAGGCATTCTATTCGTGCGCATCATTTGGAAAACGGCATACATCTCGGAGTGAGTGTAATTGGAAATTGCGAAGCGGACTTCACTACTCCACAAAGAAGAAACCCCGGCTCCTTGGAGACATTCTCTTCTCCAACCATTGGTCCTCGCTCAGTGCAACCATCGTCACTGATAACCACATTTCAACTTGGTTCCTGAACGGCAGATGGCAAACCAACTCTCCGGATTTACGATAGTCACCGATACTTACCTACTTCGCTATAGTGTCCCTCCCGAAGGTATCGTTGTTTATACGGGACACGAGTTTACAGGAGAGCGACGGCATTTCTGAGATTGCGATTTTCTTAGCCCGTTTTGCCTCCCGCATTCTTGCATTTAAAATTTATTGTTCTAGGCCAAAGAAGCGGCGCGTACCTGAGAACTGTCTCACTCCTACTCGGAGCATCTTAGCCTCAATTATGGCGTCGATGACAATGGCTCAAGTCAAGCCTGACCCTCCGCCATCTCTCTCGATTACCAATACCATTTCACCGTCGGCTTGGTTCGATTTCCTAGCCTGTATTATTTTTGAGGCAATTGCACTTTTCTTCGTATCGTTGCGTGTGGTAGCACGAGTGAAGAAAGGAGGAGGCTTCTACCTCAATGATTGGGCTATTTTTTGGTCCATGTTCTGGGGTACGTTCCTATGCATCAACTCAATTGTATCCGTCTGCTATGGCGGCGTTGGACACCATATGGAGGAAATCATGATCCTGGTACCTGAAAGAGTTCAGAGCATGTTGAAGGTAAGAAAGCTCGGAGATACTGCAATAAAGAAAACATTACCTGATTACTATAGACATTCCTGATCGGCCAATTTGGATGGGCACTCGCGAACGCGGGCGTGAAAATATCCATCATCGACCTTTGTATCAAACTCTTCGGCTCGGCCCACAATTCCTTCCGTCGAGCCTCCTATATCCTGATGGTACTCACTGTGGCTTATCTCCTTATGGTTATATTGATCGCCTTCCTCTCCTGCCTCCCCTTCGAATCCAACTGGAATCCCGCAGTGGAGGGGAAATGCGCAAACCAACAAGCTGCGTATTTGTCCGAGGGAATAATCAACCTACTTTTGGATGTTGCAGTCATCATTCTGCCACTTCCTGTTCTGTGGCACCTTCAGATGCCCATGCATAGAAAAGTTGGTTTGATGATACTACTGAGTGGTGGTGTCATGTAAGTACTGGACTACTCACACTTATTAGGAAATGATGGGAGCTAATACATGCGTATGCAGAATCTGCGGTATCACCATATGGCGTATATATCTTCTCAATACCTTGGATCCAAAAGACCCTTTCTACGCCGTCGGCTATCTCTCGGCGACAACGAATATCGAGCCACTGCTGGGTATCGCACTGGCATCGATTCCAGTAACGCGATTCCTTCTCATGGAATTCAAGCGCTCAGTATCACATTTCACATCGGGTCTTTACGGGCGCAACACTACGAACCAAACCACACAGTCGTCGACCATTAGTGATGGAGTCAGCAAGTCGGGAAAGTACCCAGTTGCGCCAAATAATCGGAATCATTTTGAGCGATTGTATGACCACTTATATCCAATGAATGACATGGCAACAAACGCTTCCAGAGCTGGTCCTGAACCACATTCGAAAGAAGAGGATATTGATGCTATCTTGATTACGCATAAGTGGGAGGTAGAACGCGACAGAATGAAGACGCCTGAGTCGGCGAAAACTCGTGAATCACGTACATAGTTGAAGCAAATACCATTGCCAAGATTTCTTTCAAGCTCTCGCCCGTTCTGCTTACTATTAAATGTGACTATGATGTTAAGCATGCGGCATATATTGGCTGCTTTGCCCCTGGCCAAGCGTTCAGGGCGTCTGGTGAAATGGTACCTATCAGATGTAACTGAGCGGAGCTCCCGCTGGGGGCGAGTTATCTGCATGTGATAGCATACGTTCCTCTCCGGAGTATTAAAGTGTGGGGGTGACTTCGTACGATGATCTTATCCCACAAGAGTCTCCCCGGATATCTTGGGCCACGGGAAGCTGCGGGTATGTCGACACCAAGATACTTAAAGTGAGAAGAGAATAGACTAGATCGTTCCTGCATTTTCTCCTCTATCGATCTTCGAAATGCCTCTTGAATCACAAATTGAATTCATTCCTAAGCCTCGCGAGAAGGCAGATCTCGTCATGCAGCAAACTGCTGAAACGCCTAGCAGTACCATTACCGAGTGCATGGGCTGCTGCATCTCAGGAATCCTTCGTACATTATGGCTCCTCACCAAAGACGACTTTGCCACTTTTGTTTGTCCAAACACTGTCTTCGGGATATTCTGTGCTCTTGCGGGTTCAACTTTGATTCAACGTCCCCACGAAGACGTCTCGTCAAACGGACTCGTATCGGTCGTTCTTCATGTTCCGGGTGTAATCCTATTCAACTGGTCCAACCTGCTCATATTCGACCTTGCCAATCAACGGCTTCCGGAATCAGTGGAAGAGGATATGTTGAACAAGCCATGGCGACCCGTTCCCAGTGGACTCATAACGTCGAAACAGGTGCGACAAGCAATGCTGATTTGCATTCCCGCAGTCTTGACACTTCACCACCTCCTCTTTGGCGTCGGGACGGAGTCGGGATTGCTGATTATCCTTACCTGGATGTACAACGATCTTGGCGGTGGGGATGAACATTGGATTCTACGGAACGTGATCATCTCAGTGGCTTTTGGATTCTACAACATCGGGTCTGCCAAGGTAGCTTCAGGCAATTCACCAGATTGCCCTACAAAACTCACGTCCGACGGACTAGCATGGGTATGCGTTATCAGTGGGGTGATTCTAACGACCATGCATGTGCAAGACCTCAAAGATCAGCCAGGAGATCGAGCACGAGGTCGACGATCTGCACCCATTATCATAGGGGACCAGGTTGCTCGATGGACAATTGCAATACCGGTTCTCTTCTGGTCTTGGTTTTGTACTTGGTTTTGGGGTCTCGGATTCCGAAGTGCGGGCTTTTTTGCTGGGGTCCCCCTGGCTCTTGGAATCTTGGTGGTTTGGTTCTGCCTCAATGGTAATGGAAAGGCCTCGGATAGGAGGACTTGGGAATTGTGGGCGTTGTGGACTGCAGTGCTTTATACATTGCCTGGGTTTCAATATATTCAGTCTAGATAATTGGAGTGATTCGCGTAAAATTTCAACATCTGCTTAATGTATATCCCAATGAAATAAGAAAAGTACGAACTTAAAGGTTGGTATTGATAGTTTATGGAGCCTTAAACTTGCTACGTGAATAGGGCAAGGAGTAGTCGCTCTGGGCCTTCGTGGTAAGTCACTGGCGACATTCACCACCAAGCCCAAAAATTAATGCAACCAGCCAAAAACACGAGCAAAAAAGAGAACTACGACCAGCACGGGACTCGAACCCGCAACCTTGCCCTATTTGCGTAGGAGGGGCACCTGATGCATGTCAATCATCCATTCCTCAACCAAATTCTTTAGGAAACTTACGCGCTACTATAAGGCTGTCAGTGAATTGATCTTGCAATATGGCACTCGAGCCACTTACCCATTGCGCCAACCGGCCACGTGATTTGATGCGATTCCGGCGAAGAATATTGAGTTTATGACGAGAAGTGTGCCGAGGTGGGTCTAGATGTGTAGTGCGGTTTTGGGCCGATCTGTGGGACAGCAGAGACCTCTTCGTTAGCAACATCAATAGATTTCCACATTCGATAAGTAAAGAAGATTACAGTCGAACTCAACAACAACATGAATAGGCATTGTGTAGAATGGTCCGTTCTCCTAGTCGTCATTACATTCCCGGTTACCCTCGTTAGTATCTAAGTCTTTACTGACCAAGTAGGGCAGTTGTTGTCGGCCTCTTGACTTGTGAAATCATAAAACCATTAGTTTGATCATCTAAGGTCGTGAGTCAAAATGATCATGACTTTCTGAGTCTTCAGATGTTGTAAATTTACTTATCGTGCCCAACCTCATCTATGGGTTATGAACTCACACTTTCTGATCCTTGACATACACAAGTTTGTTAAAATGCAAGACTGGCTCTCTCATGTATCAGATCTATATTTGTAGATTGAAATTGTGTTACAGAGATCATACATTGAAATTGGGTGTTTGAGGGTGGGTTGCGCGCTGAGCTGAACAGGGAGAGTATGTTCGGATTGATCCCAACGCTTATATGGTTTAATATAAATATCAAAATGGTGTCGCGATTAATTGCAAAGCTGGAATATATGTTTATTCTGTGATTTGACGTGTTATGGGCGATGGAATCACTACAAACCTCTCCACGGTCGCAGATTTTGGGATGCGTATTATATGGAACGGGTGCGCAGATGTCATCATAGCTCCGATCCTTCGACTTTTGGGGTAGGTTTGGTAGTGGTAGGGATGAGGTGTGTCATTGTGAGATGTGTAGGTATGTGAAGTGGGAAGTTGAGGAATAACGGGATCCTTTTTCTCGGGACTCTTGATACCGGATTCTTAATGATCAGAATACTTTCATTATTTGAGATTTGTGGTGATTGATTTGCGTTCCTGATTGGGATTCTCACTTTTCATCGCAATATTCGGTACTCAATATCTGGCAGAAAATATGATAGTAATCCGTAAAACGAGAGTTTGTGATAGTGGCATCATTTTTATATTGGACTTCACTCATAGAGTCGATAGCTACAAATAAAGTGTTACGTCAAGACAAGGCAATAGATGACGTCGATCGTCAAACTTGCTTTCAAACTAGCCAACCAGAACTCAATGCTTTCAAAATGGCCAATCAGATAAGCATATACACCACGAACGATAAGGCGTATATATCCATATAAGAACACCAGTTCTCTTCTATTCAATTGATGGAAAATAATTGTGAATCAAACCACCAACGTACACCAAATATTACGCACTTCTTTCATACAATGGTTGAACTACCTCCACCGGAGGCCGGTGAAACCCAGCAAGAATTCCACTCTTATCCTGAGCATGGTACCAGAGCATGGCTGGTAGTCTTCGGTGCATGGTGTGCAATGGTCCCTCCAATTGGTTTAGTTAATTCTATGGGTGCTCTTCATGCCTGGGTTGGCCATCACCAGCTGGAGAAATATCCACAGTCAGCGGTCGGTTGGATATTCAGTACGCATGCATTCTTCTTGTACATTGGCAGTTCGCAATTGGGTAAGTTATCATGGTTAAGGAACCCGTCTACATTGGTCAATATTCATTGAATTTATGAGCAGGTTCGGTCTTTGATAAGTATGGTGTAAAGCCGCTAGTCATAGCTGGATCTATTGGCTACTCGATTTCCATACTATCACTGAGCTTCTGCAAAGGTAAGAAACATTTGACAGACATGGTTCAGATCGCAATGCTAATGCATTGTAATCTTAGAATACTACCAATTCCTCCTGGCCTTTGGTGTGTTAGGAGGCCTATCCGCATGCTGTCTCTTCACACCAAGCGTCTGCGCCGTGGGTCACTGGTTCTCCAAACGTCGAGCATTTGCGACAGGCATTGCGTATACATCGGGAAGCCTAGGCGGTGTTGCCTTTCCATTCCTTATCCTTTATCTTGCTCCGCGCATTGGATATCCCTGGACGATGAGACTGATCGCTTTCATCAGTGCTGCTATGTTTCTAGCAGCATGTTTTCTCTTGAAGACCAGAGTGGCGCCGGATAAAAATATTGGCCTGGCAATCGACCTGAGAGCTCTCCGCGATCCGTCATTTGCTACAACAACGTTGGCAGTGTTCTTCGTTGAGTTTGCTATCTTCGTCCCACTGACATATATATCTTCGTTTGCGATTCATATTGGTATCCCACCGCAAGAAGCCTATCGACTTATCGCTATATTGAACGTCGGCTCTATTCCAGGTCGGATCCTACCCGGCTACCTCGCGGATCGTTTCGGTCATTTCAATGTCATGATCATCACCACATTCTTTTGTAGCATTTCAATATTTAGTCTCTGGTTATTTTGCGGTACCAATAGGGCTGCAGTCACTGCATTTGCGGTTCTATTCGGCTTCTGGAGCGGTGCATCTATTAGCTTGACTCCAGTGTGTGTTGCTCAGGTATGCCGGATTGAGGACTATGGGAAAAGAAATGGCACGGCGTACTCTCTGTCTAGCTTTGCTGCTCTCATCGGTGTACCTATTGCAGGAGCCTTGGTCGATGCTAAGGGTGGAGAGTATACTGGTCTTATCTTGTTTGGTGGCTGTCTATACGCTGTGACGATGTTGGCTTTTGTCTTGGCTCGATTTGTTTTCATGTCATCAAAATTACAAGTCAAGGCATAATAAGCGCAGAGATAATCTGAAAAGTTAGTAGATTTATAGGAAACTTATTCATGTTCGTAACTATACTTTCCCGCCGACCTCAATACCAGCTTGAAACTCTAAGGCACGTCAATAGATATTCTGCCCGGCTCCTCGATTTCCAAAGGCATCATATCGGTTCCCCATAATTTGAGCCCGCTGACTATCAGTCTTCTTATGCAGTTCCTTCATGTATTCCTTGAACTCTCTCGACATCTCCACAGTAGCTTTGATATGGTCCCTCTTGATAACAAATCTCCCTTTCTTATCAACAGGACCATCCGCCTGTGCTAGGTTGACAGCAATCTGGAAGGCTATTTGGGTATATTAGTAAGGTTCAAATGTCAACCTGCAAAGGGAACATACCATTTCTAATCTCACGTCCATTCCATCCTAATCCACGAACTTCCTCAGAATCAGTAGCGTAGTCCTTGGCGCTTTCCTGGACATAGAAATATTCTCCAGCTTCATCCTCGATTTTCTGGAAGTAGTTGTTCCAGATCTGATTCCGGTCCTTTTCAGTAAAGTCGGGGTAATAGATGGAAATGTTGATTCGTGATAGAAAGGCCTCGTCGAAATGCCCAATTCTGTTCGTGGTCAGAAAGAGAATTCCTTCGTAGTACTCCATGGCGCGCAGAAATCCAGCCACCAGGTTATTCCGGGTTAAATCGTGGATTTGGCGATATTCCATGTAGATGTCAGCTTCGTCAAGTAGTAGAACTGCACCCCAGCTTTTAGCAACTTTAAACCATTTGATGAGGTTAGCTTCAACCTTTGCCGGGTCAACACCGATATCTGCACTTGTGATGGGGAGAAGGGGCTGCCCGACGTATTCTACAATGCATTCGGCAGTGTATGTCTTCCCTACTCCGGGCTTTCCATGGAGCAGAATAATAAGCCCTTTGCCTTTGCCGTCAATATAATCTGCGCTCCATGATAGTGTGGGTGGTATGAGCTGATTTTCGTCATTTTTGCCCTTGCCTATGTGAATATTCTTGTTCATGAAGTCCCTGGCTAGCTTCTGTACCATGTCTTTGGATTCTCGTCTCATGACTAGGTTGTCGATCAATTTTCGTTCGAACTGTGGCTCCTTGAAACCTGTGACAAGCAAATCCTCTATGCTATGTCAGTCTCAACGAGCGCTAGGCTATTGGTCCTCAAATGACTTACTCCACTCCCGAATTTTGAAGATGAAAGCACAAGTGGCACGAGAACAGATAGAATATTGATGCGTGGTTAACTTTGTCATAGTTGATTCTCTCGTACCCAGCAAACTTGGCCGGTTTCTTAAACTCGGTATCAATAGCTGAACATCTATCGCAACTGCAGACGGGTAAACGATAAGGCTTTTGGTCCATTGGTTCGTTCATATTCTTGTCTGGGGCGTCAGGAGTTGGCAGGTGAATTAGATTGTACTGGGACATATACTCAAGGTCATCGACCGTTACATGTCCTTTGTACTAATCAAGTTAGAAAACGATTCGCTCTTGATCTAGGGTTCAGGTCTTACCGATTCTTGTGGGAAGGTGGAGCTCTTCCCGTCAAACCACATGCATCTCTTTTGACGCAAGTGGAAGAACATCTTTCCGCGTTTGATGAGCTCGTCTTGTCTCTGTGCATGGGTTGGCAGGTACTGACAAGGAAAGATGTCAAGCTCAGCAATTGGTCTCTCACCATGAAAGTGCTCCAGGGTCTCCGTCTTGTAGCGTGGCTCTATGAAGTGACCCACTGCAGCCAAGGACCAAAGAGTAATGTAATAAACAGACCAAGAACTGTTCAGTATCTGAAGCTCACATTGGAAATTACCCATGGCTCAATAGAGCCATAGCCATCCTGATCGAAGTACACATCAGTTCCAGGCTTCAAAAGTAGCCAGAGCATTTCAAACGAAGCCTGGGGAACTGGTTGATTCCAGCGTTCTTCTTCCTTGCGGACTTGATCTCCATTCCTTCGCTCCAGAAAATCAAGGAGGTGGCCCAAATGTTCATAGGTATCCTGTACGAGGCAGTCGGGGCTATTAGTGACCCCGTTCGCCGGGTTTAAATTCTCTTGAAATTCCTGTAGTTTGTCTTTGTGATGTATTAATATCGCATATGGTTCGTATATGGTGATGGGCTCCCCGGTAATCTGCTGACCCGGATAGTAATTGACTAGTTACAGATTGTATCGCGTTGATAATAGCAGTGGAAAAGATACGAATGAATTGACGCCCCTTCGACCGTATTGCTGGACGCATCATCAGACTATTTTCGGACGAGTCATCGTTAGAATTGTTATTCTTGCCCACGTAAGCTTTGTGAGCCTTATGAGGCATCTATCCAGGCATCAGTCTTGGCTACTGCCTACAAGC
>AJFL01001782.1:0-45210 GCA_000467735.1 Rhytidhysteron rufulum CBS 306.38
AAGCAGAAGAAGCAGAAGAAGCAGAAGAAGACAGCCGTACTGTTGAAGATGATGAGGATGTTACTGAAGATGATGATACCTTAGTAGTTATAGTACTAGGAGGCCCTGAATTTGATCCAGATTTCGATGTTGCTGTTTCTGACAACGATGATGCCTTGGTAGTTGAAGTGGTGGGAGACGTCGACCCCGATTCAGATTTTGATGTACTCCCCGTTCCACCTGAGCTTGTAACATTCGTGGGGGCCGCAGAAGATGAAGCTCTACTTGAGGTACCAGGTAGCGACGTAGAAGTTCGTGTACCGCGCGGTCGAAATGCGCAAGCCCGTGTTGAAGCGGTGTGTGTTGCTGTGGTGGATGCAGTAAGAGAGCATCCAACGCGTGTTGCGGACGAGGATATGGTAGTGCAGCTAGAAGAGGTGCCTGAGACGGAAGGGCATATCGTGGAGCGGACCCAATCAGTGACTGTAATATCGGAGCAGGAAGAGGAAGAGGAAGAGGAAGATGACGAGGATGACGAGGATGACAATGATGACAATGATGACGATAGGGTTCCCGAGGTACTAGATGATTGTTTTGTCTCGCTCCTTGTAGTCTCATCTGGGGATTTCGTTAGATCAGGAGAATTAGTCGGATCTAAGGCTTCAGTTTTAGGTTTGTTCTTCCCCTTCGGATCGTCGGGATCCACATGCCCATGACTCCCATTATCACTCTGAGGTGGACAGTTCACACTGAAAAGTAATAAATTTACACATGGGACATGGAAATCGGGAAGGTTTTTCCAGGAGTACAGAAGTCTTGCGGCAGGGGTCATGCCGATGATTACAACCCAGATACCATTATCGTCGTCGTCGTCATCGTTGTTACAGGTTCCACGACAGATGCATCCACAGTGTACAACAGGCAGTAATGTTTCATCTCCGTTTGTCCCGGTGGTTGTGCTGAAGAAATTGGTGGACCATTCGGTGTTTTTTGTCGTGAAGTACGTGAAGCCCGGTGTAGTAGGAGTTGCGGTTTCTGTCGCGGTCACGAGGAAGAGATCTAAGTCCGAAGTTGAGGAGGATAGTGATGCTGAGCTCATAGCACTTCCCGATGTCGTCGGAATAGTAGATTGTCCACCAGAATTAGTGTTTGAAGGCTGAGTTAACGGTGGAGATTGATTCGACCCTGAAGTTCCCTGTGATGCAGCGCCAGAAGAAGCAGTGTTTTGTGTGGGGGTGACAGTAACAGCTCCAGACGCAGTCAGGGAAGATGAAGACGGACCAAGTGATGCCACCAAGGAGCTCGAAGTATTTGATTGTAGGAGTGATGAGGATGAAGATGGTCCAGGCCCCGTGGAAGATTGCACCGGGGGAGAGGGGTTTGTATTAGAGGACATGGTGGATCTAATTGATGAAGAGGTTGCACCATTTCCAGTACTCGATGTGGCAGATGAGTGTAGGACTGTCGAGTTTAACTGAGATGATACTTGTGACACTGAAGCTCCTGAGCTTATCGATGGCGATGGCAGTGCTACAAATGAACTACCAGTCGAAGTCAAATGGGCAGAAGTCGGATTAGTTCCAGTCGGATATACACCGTTCGACATATCTTCGGGGACGAAAAAACGGGGTGTGAGAAGAGGCCCATGGCTCACTGGTCCACGAGCGGGCATGCTCATGGTGACAACTGCATAGCGCAGGAGTAGAAGTAGAAACAATGTGTTAATTTTGACTATCATTATTAAGGGGGTGATTGTAACAGTGGGGTTTGGAAGACGAAGTGAGGATTTATCTCCATTACTCTTCTACCATGATTAAACTAACACGTATTCCTAGATTCTGTTTACAATGTGGCCATAATTCAATTGTTCCCTCTCACTGCGGTGCTGGAGGTTGGTATAATCAAATCCTTGTTAATGGATTTTCAGAGCCCAATTCCTTCTGTTGAGAAGGCCACAGTAACAATGCAGGATTAAAACAATGAAATACCTATTATTGGAAAGTAATGTGACTCGTGAAGTCGGCTTGTGGCGTAGGCGTCTGTTGGTGTTTCGAATTGAATTGTGGCGTGAAAAGGATATAGGAATGCAAGGCTGAGTCTTCGGGTACAGAGTAAGGAATCTTTTAAGAATTTCGAGCGAGGTGTGATATCGTACTTGTAGGAAGTTAACATCGCAAGATTCTGGGTTAGTGCACCAATGACTGTATCGGGCATACAACTATGTGTTTCAAATCATATATTCACATTTTCTAGTTCTAATATAACTTCAAATCCGGGAATGATTGTAAAAGGAGATTTGCATTTGTTATATGCAGAAAATGGCTTCCATATTGTGGAAACCTGACGGATTGTCCAGGTCTCTATCGGCTTACCAAAAGCTGTGTGCAGAGGAGCCTTAGGCTGGTCAATCTTTCAATTGCGAAGATGGCTGCTTAGCTCATCGGTGGTTGGTCGATCACACATCATAAATATATTAAATGCCGCATGGTAAGGCGTATTTTAGCTGCCTGGATACTTTATATTGCGGCACAGTCCGTTGGGATATTACTGTTAGAATTATCCACCTAGATAATAAACCATCCGCTTTCTTATAGCCAACATCTTAAGCTTCCCGGAAATACAAAACTAACGCTTATCTATCCATTCCAATGTCACTATGGAACAGACTATCAATGCAAGATTTATTGATAGGCGCAAACTGAACGAATTGTTAGATCGTCTTTTTGCGCGGGAGGATTGGAGTGTCAAGGTAGAAGAACATGTCTCTTTCTGAATGCACTCTGTTGACTAAAACGTATTAGTATAGCCGCGGACGTTACATATTAGACGTGCCACGCACACTGACCGATGTATGTGACTATCTAGCGAATAACGTTGTTCATGTGCTAAGTAACATAAAGGATGAAATTGAGTCATGCACTGGATAGATGACAAAGGATGTGGGACAGATCAGACATACTGGCCAAATCTTTCCCAGCTTCTGCTTATTATGTTGCTTATCGTTTCCGATGCAAGCAGGAAAAAACAAGTTTGGTTTTGTTCTGAGGGTGCAACTTGTCAGGATCGTTAAATATTCCTTCATGAATTTATTTAGGGCTTATCGTATTATATTTTGGCAATGATTTAAGTGAAGCCTCTGTTGCGGACAGATATACAATTCCTCTTGGTGGCGTAGAGATAACTTCGAACACTGTGTGAAACCAAATGCACGATCACTTAATCCTACACTACTAAGAAAGTCAGGGGCTTAGACATAAACATGCCCAACGCCTCATCCATCGAGAAGTGGCGTTACCTCTTTACCTCTCACTCGCTACTGGACACGTAGCAAATGAACACGTAATGTATTTGGTTGATATACTTTCATGTTAGGAGCTAGCTGCAGATGGCACTCTTTAGACGCGAATAGAAATTTAGAGGAGATTACGTAGGAAGTGAGAATGAAGCTACAATAAAAGACGTTGGTAGCCAAATTTTAGATGAGTTTGCTTATATGTATT
Organism: Rhytidhysteron rufulum CBS 306.38; assembly: GCA_000467735.1. Classification (NCBI taxonomy): domain Eukaryota; kingdom Fungi; phylum Ascomycota; class Dothideomycetes; order Hysteriales; family Hysteriaceae; genus Rhytidhysteron; species Rhytidhysteron rufulum. Next base: position 3,480 of record AJFL01001782.1, read on the forward strand.
CAAAATGAATTGCGCATGGAGATCTCCAGCCTACACATCTCGTCTTTAAAGGCGAGACGGTAAAAGCAATTGATTTTGACTACGGATGCAAGGATGAGGACTGTGTAAACTTCAGACCAGGCGCTCAATATGTAGATGGTGTACCCGGTAAGTCTTGAAGCCCTCCATCTTAAAGTATAAATATTTCGAATATTTATTAATGCTACCCTAGAGGGGTTATCGGTAGAAGGTCAAACAGCCCATATTGATCTTTTCAGCAACGATGTGTAGGTATTAGCTACAATGTTCATTCGAATGACAACAGGGAAGAACTATATATTTAGAAGAGGAAAGCCCTCCACTATCAGATACACCAAAGATACGAAAAACATGGAAAAATGATGGTTTTGAGCAGCGAGTTGAAGGGGTTAGGAATATCTAGGCCGAGTTCTCACAGGAATTTGTGGATCTACTTGTGGGTATATTTTGCAGGCAAGAGATACGAATGAAGATCGATAAATTCAAAAGGGATTTCGATGATATCCGAATTTACTGTTAGGATGAATGGAACTTGAATGTAGGGATGGCCTAAATAGGCATTCTCGGTCCTATAGATCCTGACGCTGAGAAGTTCTCTGATGGCAAAGGAGGCGTGTGCGTGGTATGTTAATGAGTCGTGGCAGGTATTGGGCCTTGTAAGATAGAATACCGGAGTTACGTTTCTCTGACGCATTAGCTGCCAGAATTCGTTAGAGAAACTCCTCTGCATCATATGTAGTTATCGATATCAGACCTAATCCCACTATTTCGCATCAAGTGGAGGAGATTACAAACCACGTGTCTCTTCAGAGGAGATGTGAATAGTGAATGTTAATTGATTCATGCCGCTCTATTCCGGCTTCAAGTTCCGGTTGAACAGGTTCCACGACCTACCCTTCTATTTGTGCAACGGTTGGCATGTTTTATAGGCCTGGTGACTGTTCCGTCATTGACTTATCCCTTTTTGTCCGTTTTTTAATCATCGTGGGTATGAAGTTCGTTGGAACTGATGCATGACCTTCTCAATTCTATGCTCGAAAGAGAGCCCATCTCTTTGAGACGAGGAGTATTGAGCTCTGGTTTATACCCCGGAGGGAAGACACGTCTTTTAGTCTATTAAGTTCAGCTCCTTGGTACATGTACATTCAGCCAGTTGAGCGACCAGCCGACCAATAGAAACCTCGAATCGACCGGCTTAGCCAGGCGGAGCTTGAATCAGAAATCAACACTTTTTCAAAGCCGTTGCCTTCTTAGGAAAGTTTCTTGTTCTGCCCCGGCTGGTACTCCGTGGATTGAGGAACTAATCCAGTCGAGCGGAGCTCGAGTCAGAAATCAACACTTTTGCAAAACTGTTTCCTCTTTAGGATGGTTTGCTTCTGGCCGGCTGGTAGAATACTCCGTGGAACGGGGCACTGATCCAGTTGAGAGCTCCAGCTGATGACCGGAAGTAATCGACACTTTTTCCAATCTCATGCCTATTTAGGTAATATATATTCATCGCTAATTTAATGAGCAGGAATTAACATGTTTCACAAGATATTGCTGATTTGAGTTGTGTTTTTTGTATTGGTAAAGAAAATTAAGGTATAGGGCTTGCAATCTATAGAGAATCTTCAATCTTCTGTATCCTCGAAGTCACCGTATTCCACTTCTCCCATTCTCCGTCAGCCAATCTGCCTTTCAAAGGTAATCTACCTCCTTCCAACGTCCCAAAACCAAGTACTCTTTGAACAGCTTCCTTGATACCGACAATACCATATTTCCCAATGTATTCCTCCGCAGTGCTAACCACGTATTGCAGCTTCTGGATCTCTTCAAGTGCTTGTGGTTCAATCGGCCTCTTCTCTGACAAATCCATGAGTCTTGAAACAGTCTTGGGGTAGATGGCCGCAAGACCATCAATGACGCCCGCAGCACCGAAGAAGACGATGGGACCACATTGTTGACCGAAACCACTGAAGACACGGAACTTGTCATGGTCGATTTGGGGATCTAGGGATACTTGGACGTGATAGGAGACGTTTCCGTGAGACATCTTGCATCCGACGATGTTGGGATGCTGGGCCAGTTCGGTATAGGTCTCCGGAGTGACCATGATGTTGTTGGTGACGCCAGGGTAGTTGTATCTACGAAACGGACTAAATCAGCATCTCCACCCACGGATATAGAGCCATCCATATGCAACTCACATTAGAATTGGGATGGGGCTGTTATCCGCAACAATCGTATACCACTCCTTCAGGTTCGCCTGGTTCGCAGCCGCTCCAAAATATCCTGGAGCAAGTACCAACCCCCATTGCGCACCCGCCTTCTTGAAATCCTCTAACCACTCAAGCGCCTCGTCGAGCGAGTTAATCAACACACCAGCCATGATGGGATAGTCAGGGAAACCGGCGGCATCGAGACCTTTCCTCACGCCGGAGACGAGGTCGAAGCGCTCGGAGCGCGACATGTGGATGGCTTCGCCGGTAGAACCGAGCAGGACGAGGCCTCGAATGCCATTCTTCGCGAGGTGAATGCTATGCTGGATTTGTGTCTCGACATCGACTTCAGCTTGGAGGGATTTAGATGCAGAAGCTGGTTTGAAGAAGGTTGGGACGGGGACGAAGACGCCCGTTGGTGGGGAGTGTGAGGATGGCATTGTGGGGTTGAGGTCAAAGCTTTGTTTCTTCTTCTTTCGCAGACGTTCTTCCTTTGCCTTTGATCTTAGAGTTGTTGATGCTATCGATCAGCTTTGTACGATCGTGTCTCTTAGAATCACGAAGTTTTGGGTCGATATGAGGTATATATTGAGTAGAAGTATTAAAAATTCTTCGTCAACCGAATACCAATCCCCGGATTTACCCCTCGTTGATTCGGCTCATCTTCCCACGAATTGGTCCCACTCTCCAGACACAACTGCCCCGCATCCGACGTCGGGTCGGCTTTTGAATGCGATTTTTATGCTCGAAATGCGCCAAAATGTTCGTCGGGTGGGCTAGTAAGTAAATTTCGTGGGGTGCGTGGGGGTTGAATTTGTGTATGATGAGGTAGGTCTATAAGGAGTTGTCTATTTCTGAGGATTCATCATAAGGAATACCTTTAAAGCCGATTTCCGTTGATCTCCTCTTTACTCTCATCTACATGCTATGCTCTTGAATTGTTCTAATTGAAATCGTAAGTCATTTTATCATTCGAATGCTGTCTTTTTCACCGAGTATTGCTCCGTCTACCTTCATGAACTATTATTAAATCAAAAACTTTAAATGTCACGATCAGGAACGCCTAGAACGAGTTGCTAAAGTTCTATTTTCTTGATCACGAGAGACAATGAGAAATCAATACCTAAGTCTGGGTTTAAGAAAACTCAAATTGAAGCTACTTTACTACCATCTTGATTCAAGCTGATGAGCATATATATATACTAGGCCACTTCCGCATCACATCGAGACCGCAATCCCATATTCCAAGCCACTCCATTACTGAATGCATTAACGCCACTATCCCACCTATTGACCGCCACATTCATCTGCCCACCAATTCCCAATTAGGTATTCCATACTTCGGTACCCATTACCCCGACTCCAACCATACCACTCTAAGCTAGCCAGCGGATGAAGTAACCGTACACGAAACCAAAACTCCTAGACCACACTTCATCACCTTCCACTTTCAAATCTCTTCATTCTTACTATCTTCTACATCAATTGACCACCAAAACCCAACCCTCCACAATGGGCAAAATAGCAAGCTTAGAATATTTCCGCGTTCCGCCTCGTTGGCTCTTCGTAAAGATTACAGATGAAGAGGGGAATGTTGGGTGGGGTGAAGCTTCTTTAGAGGGGCATACTCAAGCTGTGGAGGGATGCTTGGATGCTTGGGGCGAGAGGTATATTGGGTTTGAAGCTGAGTATGTTTAGAGGAATTGGTGACTTTTTGAATGGTTTGAGGCTAATTGGTGGATGATAGTGAGATTGAACATATTTGGCAAATGTCGTGGCGGACGAGCTTTTATAGGGGTGGTCCTGTTTTTATGAGTGCGTTGGCTGGGATTGATATTGCGTTGTGGGATCTTAAAGGTATGTTATCTCTTTAAGCATTTTCTTCACAACTGGGTCTCCTTTGCGTTTCTTTACTCTGTCATAAATGCTTTTTCACTCAAATCCCTGGTAACAGTGGGAATTCACATAGCTACAAATACTCGATTGAAACTCCACACTTTCTTCCTCATCAGCTTATTTTCTATGTCATTACTCTTCTAAAACTAACAAACCTCCGCAGCCAGAAAACTAAACGTCCCAATCTACCAACTCCTCGGTGGAAAGGTCCGCGACAAACTCCGCGTATATGCCTGGATCGGCGGCGACCGCCCTGGAGAAGTAGAAGAAGCTGCGTAAGTACGCTTATTCCTCATCCTCATTCCACACAGATACTCACTCGGGCCCCCAGCAAAGCCCGCAAAGCCCAAGGCTTCACTGCCATAAAAATGAACGCAACATCCGACCTCGGTTGGTTAGATTCCCCCTCCGCCCTCAACGAAAGCGTTGAGCGTCTAAAAGCCGTAAAATCTCTCTCCATGGACGCAGGTGTTGATTTCCATGGCCGTCTCCATAAACCCATGGCGAAGCAGTTAGCAGCAGCTTTAGCACCACATCAACCGCTTTTCATCGAGGAACCTTTACTTTCCGAGCATATCGGCGGAATCAAGGAACTTGCCACTCAAACCAGTGTCCCGATCGCCCTTGGTGAAAGACTGCACAGTCGATGGGACGTACGACCCTTCCTAGAAGCCGGATGCGTCGACATCCTACAACCCGACATCTCCCACGTCGGCGGCATCAGCGAACTAAAGCGCATCGCTGCCATGGCTGAAACCTATGACGTAGCTATAGCGCCCCACTGTCCACTAGGACCCATCGCTTTCGCAGCAAACATCCAAGTTGATGCCACTATTGCGAATTTCGCGTTGCAGGAGATGAGCTTGGGAATTCATTATAATGCTGATGGATGGGATTTGTTGAGTTATGTGAAGGATGGGTCGATTTGGGATGTGCAAGATGGGTATGTTAGGTTGATGACGGGACCGGGGTTGGGGGTTGAGATTGATGAGGAGAAGGTTAGGGGTGCGGCGAGGGATGCGAGGGCTTGGGTTAGTCCTGGGTTTATTGGGCCCGGGGGTGAGGTTAGGGAGTGGTAGGTTGTAGTGTTGGAGTGAGTAGGTTTGACTCTTTGGAATATCTGGAAGGTTTGATGGAGTAAATGAGTTGAGGATGGATAGAGCTTCTTGATATACTTCTAGAGTAGAGAATTATCTAGAATGGAAACCACTCTTTCACTGTCTAGGTCATCTCAATATACACCACCCAGTCAGATGTTCTCCCCTCTTGCCACGAATGCGTGCTATACTTTACATCTCCTAGCATATCAAACGGCGTAACCATCTTCCCAAGTCTCTTTTTCATAAGAATGTATTATCATGCATAGGTAGTAGATATAACGTGTAGGAGCATTAAGATCAGACGAGGTATTTTCAGAAAACGAATAACAAATATACAAATATATTTCTAGGGATAACCAATTAACTATATTCAAATAACTAGTTATCCAAATTTAGGGTACGCGTCATTTTATTTTTTAAATTGCCTTGCCATTCCTCCAACCCATCCAACATAACCGTATATCCACGCACATATAGAGTGACATGATGCTTCCACTCAAAGTAACACTTCTTTCCCATAACCCACATCCAAAAGTAAACCCTTGTTCTGGATTCAACCGACGTCAACCCCTAGCATCTATTGATGTAGGCATCAAGCTCGTGACTATACACTATTGCTAAGGGCCCAAAAAATGCAACGTTGAGAGACTGAAGTGAATGTGTACTGTGAGGTGGGAAGAGTGCAAGGAGAACCTTGTTTATAAGGCATTAAGGAAGTTGGAAGTTAGATAGATTTATGGTCGTTAAGAATTAGTTAGTAATCGCTATGCACTGCGAGCTTCAACTCTGGGCTTGTTGTAATGGTTAAATACTTTCGTTAACTATCTGTATCTTATATCGTCGTTCGTCTAACTAGAGGGCGAGGCTGTAAAAAAGGCAGCCCCTTAATTGGCTAGGTCATAATCCTGGTGTCACGATACTATAGATCTATCAACACCAAACTTATTAGCAATTTTAGAATAGCAGGGTGTTTTTTTCTTAGTTACGCGCGTCGATTGCCGCCTCTATAGTGTTGATAGCGTAATTAGTGATGGAGTTATAGCCTATTAAAAATAGTTGAATTTTGGTGTTAGTCGTCCTGTCGTGCGCCAAGAGTGTCCGCGCGCCAAGTGGGAACAACTCTCCTAATGCCGAGGGCTTATCTACTATCAGTGCCAGCCGCTCGGACTCCAAAGTCTAAAAAATTATTTCGAGAGCTTCCATTCACTATACTCCTACCCGTGGACGTCGCAATATGCTCAAGCAAGCGTAAGTCGCAGATTCCTCCCCAATTCAGATACCACAACAGATTACTAAAAATAATCCTCTTAGAAAACCCAAAAATGCGCGCTCAAAGCGTGCGCTCGAAAAACGAGCGCCGCATGAGCACGAAAACACCAAGATGACCCTCTTCGTCCGAGGCCAAACCTCCTCTAATATCTGCAACCTCGCCATGACCGACCTCGCATCGCTGAAACGTCCCTTTGCGCAAAAATTCTCGAAAAAGAATGATATTCGGCCTTTCGAGGATGCGTCCTCGCTCGAGTTCTTCTCGGAGAAGAACGATACCTCTCTCCTCGTCCTTAGTGTACATAGCAAGAAGCGACCCAATTGTCTTACTTTTATCCGAACTTTCGATTATAAGCTCCTTGATATGCTTGAGCTTTATATCGACGCGGAATCTTTCCGGACACTTACGCAGTTTAAGAATAAGAAGTGCTCGGTTGGGTTGAAGCCGATGGTTTCTTTCCATGGAACTGTTTTTGAAAGTCCAACTCAAACGAAGTATACACTTGCCAAGTCCTTACTTTTGGACTTTTTTCGCGGACAAGAGGCGACGGAGGTGGATGTAGAGAGCTTGCAATACCTTATTTCGATATCTGCGGAGGAGGAAGAGGAAGGACAGCCCGCGCCGCAGATTCACCTCCGCGTATACCTTATCAAGACGAAACGAAGTGGACAGAAGTTACCTCGAGTGGAAGTTGAGGAGATGGGCCCTCGGATTGATTTCAGAGTCGGGCGGGAAAAGTTCGCGGATGAGGCGATGTGGAAGGAAGCTTTAAAGAAGCCAAAAGGCACCGAGGTAAGTTTATCAGTTATTTTTTAGTACTGGGTTATACTGATTAAATTGTGTAGGCAAAGACGAAGAAGAATATCGCGACTGATATTATGGGTGATAAGGTTGGGAAGATTCATGTTGGGAAGCAGGATTTGAGTCAGTTGCAGACGAGGAAGATGAAGGGTCTTAAGAGGAGTCGTGGTGATGCAGGTGGTGATGCAGGTGGTGATGAAGAAACCTTACTCGATGAAGAATCGGATGACGAGGAGCTTCCTAGCCCGAAAAAAGGACGTGTATAATAACTTCCGAAATTGGCAGTTGAAGGAAAAAGGAATAGGAAACTCCATGGCATCTAGCAGCCTACGGCAGGCGCGGAGCTGACAGTACTTGTGCGGGTGTGCTGGGGGGAAGTTTTCTTTGGTTGGGAGGATAGGTAAGGTGGGGAAGTGAAGGAGGGGGAGGAGGGAGAGGAGGAGGGAGGAGGATAACATGAAACTCCATATCCCAAGACTTCCCTCCTCTTAATTCTATCTCACGAAACATCCAGAGGATACAAAGGTATATCTTCTTACACACCCAATATATTAAAAGACATACCACAACCAGCAAAACATATAACATATTTTTTAAATTTCAGATATCGGTTTTTGTGAAATGGGCTATAGGATTTCTTTTCTTTTTTTGGTCGGAAGGATGGAGGTGGATGGAGGAGGGTGGGGGATGTGGGTAATTTACGTTTTTTGATGAGATGGTATTCTTGTGGGTGTTTGTGGAAGGTTCTTAAAAGGGGCATATTTCTTTAGAGGGTTCATAGAGGGATATATGGTTTAGAGATGGTTGAGTGGAAGACAGGACGACGTATCAAAGGGGGCATATTAGATAGTGCATTAATAATGACATCAATATCCCCAGAAACATCAAAGCAGATTTTCCATCTCAGCGAAGTGGAGTTCTTTAATACCTCTACAACCTCTACAACCTCCCTAACGCCACAAATACCCAGTCTCAAAATCTCCACCAGAGTTCTAGTCAAATGCCACGAATAAAAAACCCATCAAATATCTATAGTTTCATCATCCCACGCTCTTACTAATTCACTTACTCCACCCGTTCCCGTTCCCGTTCCCGTTCCCGTTCCCCTTACCCTCAACCTCAAGCTTCGAAACCCTCCGCTTCAAATCCTCATACTCCTGCTTACTAGAAAACCAAGCATCGATTCCCCAGATAGCGCCAGCGCACATGACGGCCATGATAGCGAGTGTTGATAGTACATCTTCCTGGTCGTTTGGGGGGGGGTCTGTGGGGAGGGGTTGATGTTAGTTTATAGAAGGATAAGGATGTGAGGGTGAGGGGGATGCGGGATGGGGGAAGTGGTGGTGGCTTACCTTTTTGGAAGCGTGGTATTCGTGTATGTGGATTACTTTTCGAGCGGGAGGTGTTTGTGAGTGGAGAGTTCTTAGGGGGGGAGATAGTGGGTTTGGAAGGGGTTTTAGAGGGAGTAATGCATATGGTGGTTTTGGGAATCCTGGGCGGAGGATTGGGCGGCGGAGGAGATGGGAGAGCATTTTCGGTAGTGTGTTGATGCTGATACTGATGGGAAAGTAGATTTGTTATTTCGAAGTGAGTGAAGAAGAAGAGTACATATAGTTACATCCACAAATACCGGTACAACCCCCCACAACGAAAAAAAAAAAATTTTCTTAATGACAAAATGACCCAGAGGAAATCTTCCCATCAAATCAATCCTATTCATGGTTCTATAAACATCCTCCTCCACCCATCTCATCACTAAAACCCTCCCACCCATGGCCACCACTTAAGAACCCAATCTGAAGCACCCGCTCCTCTAAACAACGGAGCTTCTCCTTCTCGAAATCTATGTCGATTCGTATCATGTTGAAGTTGTGCGTTGTGAATAGATGTGCTATGCTGTATTTGGTGTGGAAGTAGGAGAGGAGTCCGACTATGGCCGCGGGGAGGAGGGTAAGGAGGATGGTGGATGGATCTATTTTATGGTGAGTTCTGGTCAGTTGGTGATGGGATGGGGTGGGATATGGGGAACCGGGTTGTTTTGTCACCTTCTTTATTGGTGAGGAGGTGTGATTATGTCTGCGTGGAGGATGAATATGAGAGGGTGGTGTGGATGGTATGCTTGACGGGTTAAGAGGCGGAGAATTTTGGGGATTTTTGTTTTAGAATGTGGGTTTCTGAGGTGGGTTTGAGAGTATCTACTGTGCTGGTAGATCATGAAGGGGATGGGAAGGGGAGTGGAGTTTGAGTCATGAGAGTTGCGTGGTTAGTTATCCATGGTACCTTTCCCCGTTCCCAGATTCTGAAGTGGTGCATGACTTTTTCAAACCCAGAAATATAGTCATCATCATTTCTTTCTTCTTTCTCTCATCTAAGTTTCTAGTGTAGTTACGTCATCAATATCTCATCTAGATACACATGCTACATCTTTATACAAATATTTACTTCCCTTCATCGAAGTGGTATCTCGCGTTCAAGAGAAAGATCAACGAGTCCATCACGAGGAGGTGAAAATTGTCGTAGATTGACGCCGCTTTCACGGAAGATTTCGGCCGTTTTGGTGTCGACGCTGTAGCCTTGGTTGTATACCACTTCGCTGATACCTACTTGGGCGATTTTGACGCTGCAGGTTAGGCATGGGCATCTGATGAATTTGTAAGTTTGGTTACGTAGATGAAGAAGGCGGCTTGGCTTACGTGTTACAGTATAGAATCGATTGCGCTCCAATCCTGTCTCTTCCGGCTTCTAATAGTGCGTTCTCCTCTGCGTGGAGGCAGAGACAGGTGCCAAGATCGGAACCAGCACGTGATGCGTTGTTGCATCGAGGACCTGAGTGACAGTCAGTAAACATGATGACGTGGATAGAGCTCTTCCGTCCATACATCCTCCTTCGTTACAATTCGTCATGCCTCTTGGGGTTCCATTATATCCCGTACTAACCACCCGCTTCTCTCTTACAATCACACATCCTACCCGCCTCTTCATGCAGTTGCTTCTGTTAGCAGCAAGGTCCGCCAGTTGCATGAAGTACTGATCCCAGCTTGGTCGTAGACGGGAATGACTTGGGAGGTCTAAAGCATCTAGTGAAGATTTGAGAGATTGAAGAGAGTTGGTGTTATTGAGCAATCTAAGTTGAGCTCGATGGAGTAGATGGGCGAGTCCAGCCTCGGAATTATAGAGGTGTGTATCATTGCGCAGAACGAATTCTTCCAGAGTAGGTGGAGTGAGCTTATTCACAGCACATCTGTTCACAGACTCATATCAGTCATGTATCTTAGCTCACCAGGACGACTGCGGAGCACATACCGAGCTCTGAATCTATCCCAACGCACGCTAACAGGAGCATCGACACTAACTAGAAGGAAGAAAGGTCTTCGAAGGAGGGCATCTACAACCTTTTCATCCCAAATATCCGTCGTCACCCAACGCTGTCTCCATCTGAGGGTGATGAATTCTAGAAGGGCATCGACGGTGGGAAAAGTGGGCTCTTCCTCGCTTGAGATGGCCTCAGGAGAGGGTACACGATAGTTGGAGGCAGATTTTTCTACAGCCGGGGTTTCGGCAGGGCGAGCGAGATGGATCCTCTTGAAGCCATGCTCGTGGATGAGATATGAGGCTATGGAGGACTTACCGGCGCAGATGCCTGGTGAGCAAGTAATCGATTCATTATTCAGCTGCTGCTTGCTACAAAATGAGATCAAGGAGGGGTAGCAGCTTACCTCCGCAAAGTCCGATCAGCATCTTGTTTGTTTGTTTGTTTGTCTGTATGTATTACAACAAGTGCTGGCTGGCTCTGAAGGTAACAACAATCGATGAATGTTTTTTTTCTTAAACATTCACACCACGATAGTCTGAACAGAGCTGGTTGGGCAGGAATTCAGGTACAGGGCTTGGCGGCGTGGATCGGGATGGCAGGCATGGCGGGGTCTCTTTTTTCGCAGACAGCTTGATGTCAGCGACGTGGTCCGTGTGTGCTGCTCTCTGGCTGCCTTACCTCGCTCTCCTCCAGCTCCACCACCATCGCCCTCGTACCCGTGATACTTCTCCCGAGACAGTCTTGGACATTCACCAACCACCCGACCACCACTCCTCCAGTCCACGTGTGCGACCAGGTATCCCGCCTCTCTTCCTCTTCTATGACTCCTCCACCTCTCTCTTTCTCTCCCCCCCTCTCTTCTCTGCAACCTTCTGCTAACACCCACTTTCTCCCTTCGCAGACATCATGGCCGCCCTCAAGTATGCGACTTGGTCCACCGACGTAGAAATCCAGTTCTACGCCGCTCTCGCCCACCTCAAGATCAACCACGACAAGCTGGACGATTCCGCGCGCAAAGTCCTGGGTCTTTATGACGTTCGTCCGGGCGATCATCCTTCACGGTCCAGCCGCATGCAGATTCATGGCACGGCGCTCACCAGTGACGAGTGTGTACAACCCTAGTGCTGTCGCGTTTGTCGCAAACGCCGCTGACCACCAAATCTATAGTGTGCCGGTCAACTACTTTCGCGCTGAGGGAATCATCAAGAACTGCAATACTATAGAAGATTACAAGAACTTGGACCGCAGCGCCATCATCGAGCGCGCTGGACGAACAGTGAGATGCCGCAACCTTTGCTTTGGTCCGACACAAACTGATACCTACAGATATGGGAAGCTATTCATGACGGATCAATATACGAGTGCCCTTCTCTTCTTTCCTCGTTTACAGCCATTTCGTTCGCCGACCTGAAGAAATATAAATTCACGTTTCACTTTGGCTACCCTGCGATACACTCCGACCCACCCTGGAAGCCAGTATCTGACCCCTCGCGCCTGACTACGAAAGAGACGACACACCTGGTGGACGCAGTGCAGACATGGAAATACAGGTCCGACGCTCGTCAGCGAGGTTTCTTTGTTGCGAAAAAGCTTCGCGGCCAATCTGGTGACGATCGAACACATTCGACAGACGACATAGGCTATCAGTGGGTTGTCGCAAGTCTAGACAAGTTCGAGAAGGGTTTCTTCGACAAGATCGATAGCCAAGATCGCTTTGTTGGATTTGCTGACCCGTCTACATACCCCGACAACCCAGGCTGGATGCTTAGGAATCTCCTCATCCTTATTCGACACCGCTGGCGTCTCGATGACATACAGGTCATCTGCTATCGTGACACCCACATCAAGCGTGACCAGTCCAACTCACTCATCTTACATCTTAAGTCCGAACCGGTTCCTGAATCTCCAAAGGAGGAGTGTGGGACGGTAGGAGCTCGTCCGCGCACACCTAGGATGCCCAAGGTCACCGGTTGGGAAAGGAATGAATCTGGAAAATTGGCCTCGCGTCTAGTAGACCTCTCCGAATACATGGATGAGCGCAAGCTCGCAGACCAAGCCGTAGACCTGAATCTCAAACTCATCAAATGGCGCATAGCCCCTTCTCTGGATCTAGATGTCATCAAGAATACAAAATGCCTTCTTCTTGGCGCAGGTACTCTCGGTTCGTATGTATCAAGGAACCTTATGGGATGGGGTGTCCGGAAGATCACCTTAATCGACAACGCGAATGTTAGCTTTTCAAATCCTGTTCGACAACCACTCTTCAACTTTAAGGACTGTCAAAAGGGTGGTGTGAAAAAGGCTCCTCGTGCAGCGGAGGCCTTGCAAGAGATATATCCTGGTGTTGATGCAAAGGGTCACGTGTTGTCCGTACCTATGGCTGGTCACCCGATTACAGACGAGCAAAGAACAAAAGTGCAGTTCAATCTCCTCAAGACTTTGATCGAGGAGCATGATGCGATATTCCTTCTTATGGATACGAGAGAGAGTAGATGGCTACCAACGGTCATGGGTAAAGCAGCAGGCAAGATTGTGCTTAACGCTGCCTTGGGTTTTGATACATTCGTTGTCATGAGACACGGTTTGAAGGCGCATGGTGAGGGCGAACAAGAGTTGGGCTGTTACTTTTGCAATGACGTGGTTGCACCTGCAGATGTAAGTGACGTATGTCATACTTCTTGAAAAACACTGACTCTCTGTAATAGTCTCTCAAAGACGCGACTTTGGATCAACAGTGTACTGTTACTCGTCCTGGAATAGCTCCAATTGCCTCTGCACTCCTTGTTGAACTTCTCGTCTCCATTTTACAACATCCTGCCAAAGCTCGCGCACCAGTTTCATCTTCGAATGCACCTCAACCGACTCCATCCCATCCTGCTCTTCCACCTCATTTCACCCATCCTCTGGGAGCCATACCCCACACCATTCGTGGGTTCCTATCCACATTCAGCAACCTCCAAGTGGAGGGTAAGCCGTACGACTGCTGTTCCGCATGCAGCGACACCATCTTGGGATTATACCAAAAGGATCCCTGGGGGTTTGTCAAACAAGCCTTGAGCCAGAAGGGCTGGGTAGAGGAAGTGTCTGGGCTTGCAGAGGTGCAGAGGAAAGCAGATGAGGCTGCCGAAGGACTTGATTGGGATGATGAAGGAGAGTTGGAAGAAGAGGGGGAAGGAGAATTATTGTAGATTTATTTTTTTTTCTTCTCGTTTTACGCATGTATACGGGAGATGGGGTTTTAACAGTTCTGTATGTACATGGGATCATGATGGGAGTTTTTTTATGCATTTCTTGGGTGTTTGGAAGAGGGTTTTTTACGGCTCGACGCTGGATTTATTTTTTTTTTCTTTGTTTGGGTGGGATAGGTCATGATGGTTCGGGATACCTAGGTAGTTTTTTTTTTCCTCCTTTCTTTTCCTATTGAGATAGGCCTTGTTGTCTGTGCTTGTAACCTAAATTTCCCATAGTATAAATAACGAAATTTTCGAAATGGGGTTCTTCTTGAAAATGAACACGTGGGATATCCGGTGTACGAAGGAAAGTAAACGTCATTCTAGATGGATAGATAGATAATCTTATAAACGAAAATCCTTTCTCGGCATCTACATAAACGCGAGACTTGCGTTCTTAGTAAATGTTGTTCGTATTCGGGTGCCTGAGGGTTGGGGACTTTGGCTAGATCTTCACGCTAAACTTGAAGGTTGTTATGTGTGGGGCTAAGTGAAGATACCTAGGGCTCCTTTACGCACGGATGTTTGTTTCTAGATCTTGGTATGGTGGGATTAAGTTGATAGTTTTGATTAATCTTAGAAATTTGGGATTTACGTGAAGGGCGAAAGGGCGGGATGGTGGGTAGTGGTAGGCACGTAGGTAGCAGAGTTTGTAATGATTTTCGGAGTTTAGAATCGAGGGGTTGCGAGGTCCGGATGGATATAGTAAGTGGGGAGGTTGAGGGAAGGGGAAAGACATAGTTAGGTTCGTTCTTGCTTCATGAGGAATTATTATATATAGATTTATTTTATCTATCTTTTAATTATTTTGATCCACTAGATTTTTATTTCAAGGATAAAGTTTTGAAGTCTTGATTCGTCTCGGTTTCCCCCGGTATACTATTCTACTCTACTAAACACATCTTACGTGAGCCTGTGTACCTTTATATCTCTATCTATCTACCTTCCCCCACATTCACACACACACATCTACATCCAAACCCACATACAAATCCTACACCCTCAACCCACCAACCCACCAATCCATCACCTATCATCCAAGTCTAGGTCCAGGTCCAAAAAAAAAATGTCAACCCCAACACTCTCAACAGCGCATCGGAACCCCGAAACCCGCTACGTAGACTTCGACATCTATACCACGGGGTATAAAACCGTGAATGGAGAAGGGATCGATGTGAATGTTTTGGTTCCGAAGGTTTTTAAGGAGAATGATGGGGGAGATGGAGGGAAGAAAAGAGTGATTGTTAAGTTTCATGGGGGTGGGTTGGTGAGTTTTTTGCTTTTGTTTTTATGTTTTAGTTTTGTTTTGGTTTTTGTGTATCTTTTTGGAGGTTTGGTTTTCTTTTTGTATGTTTTTCAATTATCTGGTGATAGGGTGGGGTTGGGGAGGCGTGAGGAGTGGATATGGGATCCACCCAACTTCCTCATTTTACTTGTACTATTTTCTTTCATTCGCATTTCTTCTTGTTCATTCATTCATTCATTCTCAAGATTAACATCCCTTATCAAATCTCCAAAGCATACAATTTCCTCAATCAAATCCTTCAAGTAAAACTACATAACTAACAAAACCACCACAGGTAACAGGCACAGCCCTCTACCGCGACTGGTTCTCCAACTACATCATCCCCCTCACCATCCGCACGTCCTCCATAATCCTCGCTCCAAACCACCGCCTCCTCCCCGAATCCACCGGCCAAGACATCCTAACCGACCTCCTAGATTTCTGGACCTGGGTATCTGAAAAACTGTTAACCTACCTATCCACCCTCCCAACAACCTCAAACCTCTCCATCGATATAGACAAGATCCTTGCCTCGGGGGAGAGTGCCGGGGGTTATCTAGCTATTCAGAGTATCGTGTTGGAGCATGATTTAAGGAGGAAGATTCGGGCGTTGCATTTACAGTTTCCGATGACCATGGTGCAGGGGAAACTGGCTAGTGAGTCGTTCATGGGGATGCCGCATCCAGGACCTGAGGTTTTGGATCAGCATTTGATGGATATGGTACCAGGGACCGTCGTCACCAGCGTCACACCACCTGAGCGTGTGCCTCTGATGCTCTCGATGATGAAATATGGTCCCTTGACCAAGTTCTTGGGTGAAGAGCGGAAATTCATTCCGTATGATGCGATTGAGGATGTGGATTTTTGGCCTAGTACTTGGGTTTTGCAGGGGAAAGGGGATGAGGTGGTTATTGCGGAGGATAATATCAAGTTCTTTGGGAAGGTGGAGAAGTTGTTTCCGCAGTCGAAGGTTAGGTTGGATTTGCAAGATGGGAATCATGGGTTTGATGGGGATTTGGTGGAGGAGGAGACGGAGTGGTTGAGAGATGGTTTGAGATGGCTGGAAAAGGAGTGGTTAGAGTAGTTGGTTGGTGATACATGTTGGTTGTTGGAGGTGGGAAGACTGAGGGGAGGGAGATTAGTACGTGTTGGTTGTTGGATTGCAGCGAGTGTCTAAGTCAATGTCTTGTTCTAGAGGTTGCTTTTTTTGTGCTGAGTCGAAATTCGTGGCGATGGTAGTAACACATCGACATTTGGCCCCATAAAGGAAATCCCGCTTTATTATATTGGAATTTTTGTTTCTCGTCAACCGGTGGCGATATAATCATGTCATTATCGTGAAAGATGGCTGAATCAAGGAAAAGATACCGAGATATTGATTGAAATCATGAGTGGCAAGTTGACTTCTCAGACATACCTGCATCAAATCTATGAGCTTGCGTGAACTGTCTTGCAAAAAGTATCCGGATTAGGACTATGGAAGGTTAGAATAGGAAATGGAATATAGCGGTCTATCTTACTTGTTCACCGCTGGGCGACAAGTATGCAGAAATAACCTTGAACGCATCGTATTTCGGGGACTTTCTGACGTATTGATTGAGATGCATGTGGCTGCATCACCTGCACCCAAGGGCACCAACCGATGACAATCGGAGATGGCAAAGATTGCTCGCTTATCTGCACACGTGTAGATGATTGTGATGATGATGATGGATAACCGAGAGAGAAAGGTACATGAGTGCTTAGGTGAGATTGGTTGAGTCCATTGAAGGAGAGTTAGTCTGATGATTCTCTACCATCGATCATGTGCAATTCGATAGGACTTGCATATGGACGGAACGGGTGGACTGAAAGTGTGATGATCGTAACGCCTAACAAGTCCGAAAAATGCTGTATGTATGTACATGTATGTACTGTCAGCGGAAAATGGGGTCGTCGTCCATGGTTCGGAAATTACAGGGTTAGTAATGTGGAGAACTGTAGAGGGTTATTAGTCTCGTGAATCAATTTTTGTATTGCATACCGTTGGTAGCATGTTATTTCAACCAGTCACCTTTTACCAACTATATTGCAACGTGTTGGTTAAGGATGATCTTCTTCAGGGTATGCATTGCCGGATATTTAGGTAATCAGACGTTGTACTACACCGTTCGCATGGATTTGTCAGAAGACAGAATCTAGTGCATTAGAAGAATCGATTAACGTAGATTAAGGGGCCATTATGAAAACCCTAATGCGGTAACCAGATATCAAGGTTTGACGACATCTACCCATGGGGGCCTTTAATTTTTCCTTCTGGCGTTTCTGTTGCTAGCTTTCAAGGACAGTGTGTCCTAATTCTGAAGGTCGGTTAATGGATTCCATGATCTTGAAACGAGATCATAAGTGTTTGTATTTGAGTGTTTGACTTTGAGTGTGTGAGTAAGCGTGGCGGCATGCCGTGTACGCGGGTATAGTATCATGGGTGGTGCAACAAGTGACCCCAAATGGCGTAACGGTTGAGGATAAACTCCGATTGTTTGATTCAAGGCAGTGTTGGATATGATTAAAACCCAGCGTCTTGAGGTTTGGGTGCAATGTCAGTTCGGCACTGTGAGTTCAAAAAGGACTGGCGGTCAGTTGTACTACCTTGGATGTCAAACTAAGCATACAGGCAACCTACCTTTTAGAGGCCCCATGTTCTTCCCTGTATATTAAAAAATCATGCAAGCATCGCGTGGCCATTTAGATTACCTGCACAATGCATGCATGCATGTCAGACAAGCTGAAGCCTATATTGGCCATTTCCCATGGAGTGGAGTAGTACAAGCCTGGAAATTCTGTACCATCTGCATTGATATGTATCGTCTACTACAAACACATTAGCTGGAGCATCAGCCATGTTTGCAGCACGCCGGGGCCGAGTTGCTGTACCCATCCATCTTTCCCTGCGGATGGGGGTCATGAGAGGCGATATTCTGTCATGATCGACTTCAAGTGACGAGAGGTGGGAACATGCATGCGTTCTTTTTCGATGGAGCGCCCCAGTTTGCTGGGTGTGGGCCAGAGTCGCGTGCTGTTGGGCAGTGACAGAGTAGTCAGTCTCCAAGGGACGGCAAACAGACGGTACGGCGTCGGACTTGGCACGATGCAGCAGGACGCACAAAAGGAAAGCTTCTGGAAGGCTGGTCTTTCCGGTGACGATCTCAGGCACGTACGAATGAGAATCTAGCACCTCTTGTACATGGGTCAACGGGGAGCAACGCAACGCCCCATGTCAGCACTTGTCCAGCTTTCGCGTGGAGCCAAGCCACAGGGGATAGTTTGGCCTGGAGAGGCGAATGGCGAATTCAACACCACGGGGGAAATGCCATCTTATTCGTAGACTGCCGGGCTGGGGGTTGATGGACAAGCGTGAACGAGAAGTGATGATGATGGTGGTGGTGGTGGTGGTGATGCAGCGCTGGTGGTGTTCTATTTTCTATTTTCTGTTCTTCTCTGCTTGCCCGGCCCCCGAGATGTGGTCCAAGCTCGGACCCTTGAAACGACAGGTCTCTTGCATTCCCGAATGTCCGTCCTCCCACCTATCAACCTATCACCTCTCCTCCAACTAACCTCTCCTTTCACTGCCTGTCACCTTCTATTCACCACATACCACATACCACATACCTCCCTCCCTCCATGCACGGCCACACCCACGCTGCCTATCCAGCCCATGCCGTGAACAGGCCCACCAGAGCATGCCCCACTAGCTCGGCGTCGTCGTGGTAATGGTGATGGTGATGGTGGTGGTGGTGGTGGTGGTAGGGAAAAGCTAGCCGTGATTTGCAGTTCCGTTCCCCATCCAACACTTCTCGTTACGCCACCAAGACCCTTCAGCTTGTCCTTGGGTACGAAGACGGCACACCAGAAGCCCCATAACCGGGTCGCTCAATTCGGCCGATGCGTGTCACGAGCTTCCAGTCCTGCAGCTTCCTCCATGCATTCACTCTTGGCCGTCCACGTTAGCCGACCCCACGATGTCCATCTGGAGCCTTCATCGAGGCAAATCTTACCCTGCCGACATCGCCAGTCCTCGCCAGCATGCTCTTTTTCCTTTCATTGTCGACCAGTCCTACCCCGCGGCATCCTGACAACAACCTACTCTGGCCTGTCAGGACATGGACCCAAGCCTGGGTTAGAGCCGAAAGATAGGCCTGTCTCCCGCTCAATCCACCCAATCCAAAGGTACATGGCCTTCGTAGAAAAAGATCTCACTGTTTCACTAGCGAATGTCTTGATTCTTCTACCAGTATCGGTAACACCCCTGCTCTATGCGCCTTAACCGCATAGACGAACATGTACAGTGCTCTCTTATGACAATAAGCACGATTCGTATTGTGCCCTTCTTCTTGCAATAGTTAGCTCTCCTTAGATTGGCCACCCATTCCACAGCCGCGTAGTAGCTTGTCGTGGCTTCCCATCCACCCATCCACCCATCCACCCACTTGGACATGGGAGGGACAAGAAAACTGAGTCTGAACCAACACTCTTCTGCTTGATGTTCAACCCGAGTGAGCTTCTTCCCATCCAAGCACCATCTTCGGCAGATAATCCCATCGTGACGAGGGTTGTTGTCGACATGGCCTCATCCGAACATGACTCCATCGAACCCTCACACACCAGTCTGGCATCATGAGCTTAGTTGCCCTGAGATGACAAAACGTTTGATACTGGCTGCTTATCGCTTCTCCTGTAATAACCTTGTGCTGCGCCTTCTTATATATATCCCGCTGATGATCGATTCGAGCGGCGAGGCTCAACTGTTACGCCTGTTAGCACAATAACACGTTTGTGGGCCTCAGAGAACTGGTTAAGTATCGATAGGCCCGCCTTCCCCACCCCCTCCTCAAACTATCCTTTTACGTTGCTCGCCTTACCCTTTCAAATATCCTCGGAGTCCGAATTTGATATCAAAGTCGTTCCGAATTATGCCTTCGAACCGAGTTTTATTAACGGGTGCGTACGGCTTCACCGGCTCGCATATCCTTGACCAGTTTTTGACTCGCGACGTCTCCATTCGCGCCGTCGTCGGGTCCGAGGATGAAGCCAGAGCCTTGCAGGAGCGGTATGCTTCAATGCCATCATCTATGCTCGATTTCGCAGTCGTTTCTGTAAAGGACGTTACCCTCCCGTATGCGTACGACGAAGCTCTAAGTGGGTCATCCGAACCATTCGACACTGTCATTCACACCGTTACCGCTGATCCAACCGAAGAGGCGGATTGCCTATCACGCTTCATCAATCTGGAGATTGAAAATATATTGGCGTTCTTGAGAAGTGTCAAGGAGGTTGCACCGACCGTTCGAAAAGTCATCATTGCGTCTTCTCTTGCTCCATTCGCACGATGGCTAGTAGATCCAGAAGTGGAGAGGAATGCCCGTCCTAATACGCCTTCTATCCAGAGAGTTGCGGATGCAGATTTCGAGTATATAATGGCAACCTGCCAAGCAAGCGACAACATCATCAATGACCGGCTATGGAAGTTTCTACAAGACGAGAGGCCTAGTTTCGACCTACTCACGCTGTCTGCCCCGAGTGTGTATGGTCCGTCTGTGGGCCCCCTGATGAACTCGACGGATTTAGGGGGAGGGAATAGGAGAATATGGAATATCTGTAACAACGACGCGGATGAAGAGTTTCGTACGCCACCATATGGGATCATTCACTATTGCGATGTCCGAGTAAGTAAATATAAGCTCGTGGTTTTGTTTCTGCGCGTATTTTAGCTGACCACGGCTTGTCAGGACTTTGCTTTGGCTCATATAAAAGCCACGTTTACGCCTGGAGCAGGTAGTGGACATTTTTCAGTCGTCGCAGGAACGATGCCTCCCCGGTCGATGATCGCGGAGTTTATACGAAGGAGAATTCCCGAGCTCGCATCTCGTGTACAGTCCGGAAGTAGTCCGATACAGTTACCTCCGGACGACGACATGCTAATGGATCTCGTTGACACTGCTTCCACCTCTGAAATACTCGGGTTCCAGACGTTCCGCCCACTAGAGGAGACACTGACCGATCTAGCAAGACAACTAGTCGAGCTGGAACGACGGAGGGAATGGAGACGGGTCATCCAAAGCTGATCCCCTTTTCTTTTTCATGGTAAATAGAGTTACGATTCCTTTTCTTTCCTAGCATATCCAATAGACGGGGCGGGGTCCTTTCATTTCGAAAGCGTTCTATAGCATGGCTCGGGATGGAGGGAAGAAGCAGGACAGCATCAGCCCCTACATGAAATGTTACAGATTCGTTCTATACCCCACTCACGAAATTCTTTTGTTCTTCCAAATTTTTACTTCGCATTTTCGCGCATGCAGTACCTTAATACCAGTTATGCTTACAAGTCGAACACTAGGCTGAGCCTTAACTGACGGATATCGTTCCAGGCTTTGAAGGAGTTTGAACAGCGTTCATATCAGCTTCAAGCAAGTCTCCCTCTAAAGAACGACCTAAAAGCCATTTCGAAGTCAAAGATCAAGACTAACATCCATCTAGAACGCTCACCAGGAACCGCGACACCGTTCGATCGCTCTCCAATTTCCAGTCAATTTTCGACGGTCCCTACGCATCGCCCCCTATAACAAAACCATACTCACCTATTCTCAGTCGATGTTACATGAGATGTCATCGATTATTTACAGCAGCTGTCTAGTTACTTCGGTGCTGAAACCGCATTAGGCAGGTGCGGCGAAGCCGATGTAATACAGACGATGGGCGGCTAAAGTTGACATTGTTAGCTATCCACGACGACACTTCAACGACATGAAATCGAAGAATAAGTTCACAGCCAACACGGAGGTTAGGCATCGTAGAGTGCTCGATGCGTTCGGTACATACCTCTTTCTAACGATCGTGGGAGTTTGTGGTTATAATGCAATATACATGGATTGGGAGGGCTGGGATCGCCGTGCATATGTTAGGCTTTCTGCGATGTTCTGTGCATATGTTGAAGAGTGGTTCTGACGCCTTCCGATGTCTCCGGTGGTGGGTTGAGCCACTAGTATGCATGAAAGCTGTCCTAGATGTCCTGTAGCTTGAGAGAGCCCGGTCGTCTTGAATTCCTTGAATAGGGTTGATATGTACTTTCATTGCATGAGGCCACTAGCTTCATCTACACTTCACATTCACTCCCCAGTGTAAGATCTCACAATACCAGCTCCATTTCCAGGACTGGACACTTCACTCAGATCATCTGGTGTTTAGTCTTCCGAGATGTAACCATACGAACCCCTTGATCTCAACTCATTCAATTTAGATCCCTATATCTTCATTAAATGGCCCGCTTTTATGTATGACAAAGAAGCGTAATCAAACCCTCATCAACTCACGCCAACAAACAAGTATCATATTCCAATCTTCCACGACCTCATATAATTCCCCAAAAAGCAAGAACGCATTAACTCTCCCATGAACCATGACTTATACTTACACTTCCGAGTATACCCATCAGTACATGCGGTACTAAGAAACAGGCTCAGACTAGCTACTCTATGACCAGTCCATGTATAAGTCTACACCGATAGTACACGAATGATGGGCATTGTAGCCTACAGTGTCCAGTTTGAAATGCCAAATTCCAGATATCCGTAAATGAACAACCAATTCCGTTTTCCTCGTATTCCTCAAGAATTAGGCCACCAGCGCGGCTCTCTACGCAACATCACCCCGAATTACTTATATATTCAAAGGAAATCTAAAATCTTGGATACAACCGTATATACTGTACCAAGCCATAAAATACCCAGTCCTTCAGACAATAATCACATTTCCACTGGCAAATATATCCAAATCAAACACCACCACTCCACTCAACAGCCAAGCTTTACTCTCCAAACCATCCCATATCCAACCCCGACATCTCCGACGCCACATACACATTACCGTCGCGGTAACCGCGCGCGGGCATTATCCTCATCTCGGAACTCCAACGATGTCCGATTTTCGCAGAGAATCTCCTAAAGCTAAATCACATCACGTCCATGCATGACTCGATTAAAATCCAACTATCCAAAGAGAATGAGTAATTCTCTAGATTGCTGATGGTCATGCGTGTGCTAGAGGTACGTGGGTTCAGGAATACCACGTGGCTCGACGGATCCTTTGCTTGTTTTTCTATCTTTACGAACCTATCGGGGATATAACCAACAAGTGCCTCTGAATTATCTTGCATGGGAGTGATCACGACATAATAATGGGAACATTATATAGAACCCAAAACTTAATTACCCAATAGCCAAGCCAACAAGTGAAAATCGGTTTACTAGCTACCTAACCCTCCGTCCTACGCCATCCATAGACCCAGCATCAAAACTAAATATCAAAACATCTCGTATATATGATAATGATGGAGTAACAGACTATCCATTCATCATCCCTCGTGCCTAATTACTCTATGAGGTAGAGATCATTGATCGACATCGGACTTCCTCCATTTCACTGAACAAAACCCGCGGCGGAGAATCCCTTTCATTCGTATATCCACTTATCTTAGCTTCTATTCGCTAGTACTAAATACTATGAAGGATGTTCTTACACCATACGTGGATAACTCAAATTGTCCAAACTACGAGACGGCTTTGTAAACTTCACAACTCAACCTAACCAAGCGCACATGTAATCACGGGAAACGGAAGTCAGAAAACGCTACCAAAGGTAGTAGAAAGATCCGCTATTCCCCCACCCTAATCGTAGTTAAACAACCGAACACTCCAAGGTTTCCTTCCAAGTCACGTGGCTGCGAAAATGGAGGCACGCAAGTGATGGGGGTAAGCACTAAATCATTAGTATTTTCAATACTGCGTATGATTGGTTTATTTATTATTTAGTAGATTTACCCATTTAGGAGGGATACGAAGGGACAGTTTCCCCACTTATGAGTCAATGATGGGGTGATTGACGTGGAGGTAATTGGCGAGAGGGGGAATGTATCGAGAAGTATGAACTTGTGTTGTATATTTTATATATCATTGAATACCCCAAAATCGGTCCCATGTATAATATATGCTCTAAACAGCCAAGCACTTAAAGCTCAGTCAAACTAAACTGCAACCTCAAATCTCTTATTCCACACAATAATGTATCAAATCTATCTCCTCCGCGCTTCAATCTACCCCCCACCACTACATTAAAATGAAGATTATTCTCCGACCTTTCAAGCCTAATCACCAAGCTGAATATCCTCCTGCAACGACCCCTCAACTCCCTCCAAAGGAACTGGTCAAACTACCCAACTCAGAAATACGTCAAAAAGGAAAACGCATCCAGAAGTCCAATGATAATCAAAGGCCCATCGTAAATCTCAATCCTATCTCCGCGAACGAGAGAGAAACTAACATGGTATCACTAAAACATCGTAACCTCATTACCTAGATGGCGGTAAAGGAAGTAAAGACACATCTAGACACATAATACTCTATGTCTAGACGAATACGGCTACAATAGCTTCAAGCCAGAGCACTCGTAGTCGAGAAATGTGAGGTGATGTCGTTGGCTAGAGGGTTCAAGCGAGTGCGTGGATTCATTGGAAATGATCGAGCAAATCACTAATGGCTATAAAAAACAAACCAAGCATCTAAAACATAACGTGCGTATAAGGTCTATCCCATGATACACCTCAATTCACCAGCTGGAGTGGCTCCTGACGAGTTCTCTGGCAAGGCTACCGGTGCATATATCACTCCAATAGAAATGAATAGATTTCGTTAAACAGAATAAACTACTTAGAGTAAGCATTCCAAAGGTTCGTTTGAATAAGCTTACTTATCATCACCATCCATTCCCAATCCGGGATAGATCCAACCCTCTCATTGGACAAACGTTACATCTAAGAATAGAATTCATTCCTGTTAACATCCGAAAGGCTTCAAAAACAGAACGAAGTGCGAAGAACATCTCAGAAATAAGGATTACACATGTAAGAACACCTCAATCAAGCTCTTCATAGAAATTAGAAGCAAACAAAACCGCTGTAAACTAGCGATGATACAATTAAAAATGTTCTAGTTATCATATTCCCCTACCGCAAAACTCCCAAAAAAGACTTTACCGCACAACACCACTCATGATATTCATACACGACCAAGAAAAGAGAGAAAGGGCCCAACCCAATCTGCCCTTCATCATGCTAATTCCCCAACCATGCAGATCATTAAGCCAAGCAAAACTAACCCCAAGAAAACAACAGACCCATGAAGTCAAATCACTGCGTCACGGTCCTAACCCCTTGCAAAAGCAGACCGAAAATCACGCCCCTCGCTACCCGTTCAACTTGTAAACAGTCAAATACCTTCCCCAACGCCTCTCCACTCGCCGCTGCTCCCATCACACTCGTCAACGCCTGCGGCATACCTCTCTCAACTAACAACTTCCTCGCCTTGACCCTCAACTTCTCCTTCTCTTCCGCAGACATCTCCTTCGGCCAGTTCTTAAGCTCTTCTTCTGTCGGCAAGGCATTCTGGCGGACTTTGTTAAGGTGAAATGCGAGTCCGGAGTCGGATGTGTTAGCGTCGAGGAAGGAAGATTGAAGGAGCTGCCGGATGGATTCGAGTTGTGGGTTTCCTGGCCTCAGGAGGAAGGTCTTGGCGGCGTTGAGGAGGGTACGGCGGATTTGCCAAGCCGAAGAGAGGGTGTAGAGTTCATTAATTACTGCGAAGAGTAATTCAATAGTAACAGTGGTTTCTTGCTCTGAAAGAGGTGGGTAGGTTTTTGGCGTTTGTGGGGGTTTCGTGGCGGCGGGTTTGGGTGAGCGAGATGGGGATGTGATGGTTTCATTTGGGAGTGAGAGACTGGTGGTTGAGGCTTTCGAGAAGCCGCGGTGGTGCATGATTGACTCGTCGAATGGGTTACGAAGGGGATTGTGTGTAGGCCCATTACTGCTCGTAGGCGAGCTGCCGTAGTCATCGGCCATGTCAGTGGGAAGAGGTGGAAGAGTCAGAATTTGATCGCCGCCCATGACGCAAGGGGAAAGTTCAAGAGACTCGCGGACTGAGGGGGCGCGGCTATTCGTTCGTGAGCCACCATAGGCAGAGGAACGAGATGACTTGGTCTCGTTTTCTGGGTTGTAACTTGGACGGCGTTCCATTTGGGGGACAGGAGCGGGTTGCGTGTCGACGATTGGGGATCGGAGACTTTCTTGACTGGTACGCTTTGAGTAAGTGGATAGAGTGCTCTCAGTCCGCATATGACTGGGCAATTCTGACACTGTGCTTTCCGCTCTGCCCCTCGTTACCGGGGCAGATGCCGCTGGAAAGGCTCGACTAAGATTGTGCAGACCCGAAACTGAACCGGGTTTCTTTTGCCCGCCCAACGGCGAGGCAACATTTCCAAGGACTCCCGTCACGCCACCAAAAAGCGCCTTGCCTCCTCCAGCAACCTCCTTGGGCGCCTTGGTCAAAACGTCAATCATGCCTTTGCCCATGTTCTCAAATGTTTGTCCCGGCCAGGGGAATCCACCCTTGTTCGCACTGGGGGATTTGTTGAGACCATTTTCCTTCTCGAGGAAGCGTTTCATGCCTTCACTCTCGGCCAAGGGCTTGAAACGGACAGCATCATTGAGATATCGCTCTAATTCGCCACGTAAAGAAGTCTTGGTATGACCTTTCCACGCAGGAACGCTAGGATGAGCTTCAGTGAAGCCAGTCGAGCCAGATACAGGCGCAATTCTCCGCAAGATCTCATGTAACGTTTCAAGGTCGACGTATTTTCTCGCTGTCATCCATCCCGTATGATGGTTAGAAGCCGGTTCAATTTGGAGAAAATATTCCACTGTAGGCTTGTTGCGAATAGCTGTCCTATCCCCAGGAACAGAGTCATCGAAGACGGCGATGTTGGCATTGTATAACGTCAATGGTGGAGGCTTCTCAGGAGGATTTGCCATCAAAGCTGTCGGAGGTTTCTGTGGTACAATTTGATCAAAGCTTGTAAATGGTTTGGGTTCCTCGGTTACTTTTGCGGGTGTCTCTAGAATAGGCTGCGGTGATGCTTCGATAGATGTAACCTCTGGCACACGCATATCATCCTCTGAGTCGCCAACTGCGTCGCTCTGTGACGAAGTAGGGGTTACAATGCCCTGTGTAGTACTTTCAGAGACGTCGTCATTGATACTCGAGGTTGACGTAGGCTGCTGTTGTAGTTCACGCAGTCGACGAGCATCTTCTTCGGCGATCATTTGAGTCAAGCGTTTTGCTTCACGCATGGCTTCGTCCATAGCTTCTTGAGCCTTACTGACGACCCGTTTGTGGCTCACGGTATCGATTTTTTGTTCGGGAGACTCGGCTTTCAGTACATCATCATGCGTCTGGACACTGTTCGTGACATTCTTCAACTGCTTGCCCGCAGAGCCTTCGACACCTGCATCAATCGCGTTCATAAGCTCTGGCTCTCCTGCTTCAAGCATGTATACGATCCATCCATTTATCCACTCAGGCTTTGAACAACTCTTTAGAGTCATCTCAAGCACTACTTGGGCGAGGATCTGCCTTAGGAACACGTGAGCCGGACGACAGTTATACGCCTTGGATTCGAGAAAGTTCTGAAGGATATCCTCGGCCACAATATCCAACTTCTTTGCTTGGTTTCTCGGGTCCAATACATTTGCCAAATTACTATCAGGCTTTTCGCTTAAATATGTATCGATAGCTTCGGACGGAGGAGAACCCGGAGACGCTACCAGCGCGGTCGACAGTTCATTAAAGAATACAATCATAATCGATGAGGAATTTGTGACAAAGTCGAGGAAAGCATCAGCAGGTCTCTTCCGAGAAAGATGGTTTGAAACGGATAATAGGAATGCGGCCAACGTCTGTCGACATGCGGAGGGAAAAGATAGATCGGTTGGCAAGATTGGTGAATACCACCACCTGCTTTCAAGTAAGCTTCTATTACTACGTTTGGGTAGGAGAATACTGCATACTTGACATAGTCTCGAATAATGGCATCCGTAAGTTGTGTCAGCGCCTCGGCGGTCTCTGGTCTAAAGTCGGAGAAGTCTAATTCTTTTCCAGAAAACAGTTTAACGTCCATGTTTGAATCTGCCTCTCCGCTCTTGTCCTTGTCGCTTGAACCATTGCTCCGCCAGTCTAGCACCCTATGAACCACGTCTATGCCCAACTCTCGTTTCCTCGTCTCCTTATCTTGTATCTTGTCCCCCTCACCAGCCATGTGCCCCTCCCATGTTGCATGTAGAACAACGCCCCCAACAACTCCAATTAAAACCAGGCCAACTCTTCCCAGAATAAAGTATGTAGTAGCCCCCAGGCCAATAAGGCATGCTCCGAGTGCCTCATTGCTTGCGGTAGCCAGGAAATGGAGGGCATGATCCGTAAGTACTTGGAGAGTTATCTGGGGACTCGACTGGGAATCCGAAGGCGTCTGGACATCTTTCTTCGTCTCCGAGGGCTCCGTCGTCGCAAGTGAGTTCTTATCGTGATCTCGAAGTCCATCTAAGGGTGGAGTGGAGGGCCGGGTCTGGGTCTGGGTCTGGGTAGGTTCGGTCATGTCGTCGTCGAGTCGTAACAATACATCTGCAAGCGCACTCGTCTGGACAACAGCCCGGCTTCTGTCTTCGGTCTCTTATGACTCTTGTCTTCGAAAATAGAAAAAATGAGGCTTTCCGTCGTCCTGTTTGCTGACGATGCCGCCTCAGGAGCGTCTCGAGACCGGGGAAAAGAAGCCCCGAACCGAAAAACAGCAGGGAATTCGCTCCAGCATCGAACATTCGCACATCCCATCCCAACATTCCCATCGCCAAAATGGCCCACCCATCGCCTTCCAACGCGGAGATCCAAGCCCATGTAGAGGGTGTCTGGGAGGAGCGAAAACCTCAAAGCCCCATCTACCAATTCCTCTTCTCGGACCTCAAGATCACATACGCCTCCAAAGGCGTCGTGCGAGCGCGCTTCCAACTCGGTAGCAATCACGTCAACTCCAAGGGAGGCATCCATGGCACCACGACCGCGTGTCTTGTCGATTGGGTAGGCGGCATGGCGATTGTGACATGGGATTTGCGTAAGAGCACCGGCGTCAGTACAGACATCCACATCAGCTACGCATCCTCGGCCAAAGTAGGCGACATAATTGAAGTAGAAGGGAAAGCCGGGAAAGTAGGCGGAACGTTAGGATTCACCACCGTAACCATCCACAAAGTCGTGGACGGGGAGATTGGTCCTCTCGTGGCCTCGGGCTCGCATACCAAGTACATTAAATTTTGAAGCTTCTGTTCGGAGATTGAACGGATTCGGCTTGGGCGATTTTGTAAGACGTCGTACCCACCGGACTTAGGCCATACCGCCATCTTCTTTGGGTCCTCATTCTGCTCTTCCTTGGATGTTGTTGATCCCACTCGGATGGCGAAGAATAGATTTCGTCCCTCCTTCCTTTTAGCTTTAGAAGTCTTTCGTAGCCTCGCGGCTATGAACGAATGGCAATTTAGAAGGGTTACATGACTAGAATACATGATTTTGTAGACTGTCTTGTTAATTCACAATTAGAGAATACAAGCCGATGTCGGATTATGCTGCCTATTGCTTATCCTTTGCTATGATACCATTCGTGAATCTGTCAGATCGAGCTAGATATGTGGGACCTGCCATGCTGTCGGAATGTAATAACCGAGTAATTTCAAACAAGTATTCACATGTAGAAAAGGTAAATTAAAAGACTGATTCCCAGTTGGACAGCTCTGTTGTACCTATCTATAGAGTTCACTCATCAAACATATATTCATCATCAATCACGCATAAACAACTCCAAGAACCAGTCAAATCAAGGGCGAAAAAATCCCAGACCCATTTATCTGAATTATTGCAGTAATATAGTACATGTTCGCCCACGGCAAAAGGAGTAGGGGCCTCTCATTACCCACATCCACATTGAACTTCGACCCGTTATAGCCTGTGATCATTCCGGCAACTCCTATTATTTGTGGGAAAAGAGATAAAGGAAAAAAGCATCTGCAATCGCAGAATTCAAGAAAAAGAACATGATGGCCGGCAACCTTGAGAACTTGGGTAGTGGTAAACTAAAAGCCAAAGCCGAAGAACAGTAATTGCAACCTTGCAATCCCCCGCGGATAGCGTGACGTGATCCATCCAGCGTTGACGATGAAGCATGAGGATGTCAGTTCGGTATGCGCCGCTTGGAGTGGGGATACTCGGGAAATATAGATATATCAGCGTTTCCAGGGGTTCTTTCTTTATTTAGCGAGCATAGGGGTGGAACTGCGCATTGCCCCTGTTCCTGCCCCCACCGCGATAGTTGGCACCTGGTTTCCCGGCATTCTTTGGGCCCGTGGGGGCATTGGCGGGGGCATTACTGGGCTGCGATGAGGGTTGCTGTGATCCAGAGCGATTCCCGCGGCCATGGGCGTTCCCTCGGAAGCTTCCCCTATTTCCACCACTACTACCGGGACCAGAGGGAGGCATTGCGGGTTGTGGAATGTCATCATACATCCCCTCCCAAGAGGTTGGACCGCCCTGACCACCGTAACCAGCGGCCTGTTGCATACGACGTGCTTGCTGTTGTTCATATTTCTGTTGCTCAAAAGCAAGTTGTTCTTGGGCATTGAAGCCGGGGCGGGTCCCGTTGGGATTCATCATTCCATTTCCGCCAAATCCGCCCTGCTGTTGTTGCATTTGCATCTGTTGCATTTGTTGCATTTGCTGCATCATAGCAGGATTCATTTGGCCCATCTGACCCATATTTTGCGGTGACTGAGGATGCGGGCTTCCAGTGGGTGACATACCTTGTGGGCGACCCATTCCATTAGCCATCATCTGGTTCATCATTGCGGGGTTCATTTGATTCCCCATAGCGGCCATAGGATTTTGGATTGCCTGTTGGTTCTGGGCGAGTTGCTGTTGCATCATTTGGAAATATTGTTGCATGCGTTGCCAGTACTGCGCCATCATGGCAGGCGACATTCCGTTCATGGTTCCGCCCTGACCCTGTTGGTTTTGAGCGTTCTGGTTGTCGAAATTACCCTGGTTGTCGTTACGGCCTCCAAATTTGTTATCAGCGCCTCGTCGGCCAAACTTCCGATCTTCCTCACCGTCTTTCAGATTACCACGGGGTTGTGCACGCTTTACTTCAATCGGCTTGCCCAAAATCTGAAGCGGCTGAGCAAGTGTGGCGTCAACGGCTGCGTCGCCGTCGAAAGTCACGAAACCAAATCCACGAGGTCGTCCTGTATCTTTGTCCATCATGAGCGTAGCGTCCACAACACGACCAAATTGTTGGAAGAATTTTCGAAAATCCTCTTCTGTTGCCTCTTGGCTAACACCGCCAACGAATATCTTACTAGTTCTCTCTTGTTCTTCACGGGGAATGGCCCGTTTAGGGTCGATCTAATGGACGGTTAGTTGAAGTGTATGGATCTTTACAAGTAGATACTTACTATCTTTCCGTCTAGGTAATGTTCCTTGACCATGACAATATTGACACATTTCGGGTCCTTGAAAGTCAAAAAGCCAAATCCACGTGATCGGCCAGTAGCACTATCACGCATAACCGTGCATTCGCTAACCTCGCCAAAGTCAGAGAAGTAGTCCTTGAGAGATTCTATTTGAGAATAATTAGTTGCTGGCTATTGCATGAACGAATGAACAGGGCAGGATCGCGGCACATGTTATTACACGCAATGGTCATCAAAATCTGCATTCATCCTCGAGTGGTGGTGGGCATGAACAGAAGATTATGAAGATTGTCATGCGATGATGTATCATGTGATTTGGGGCAATTGGTAATATGAAATATATGTTTGCTTACGTTCTGTCGTTTCCCAGTTTAACCCTCCAATAAACATTTTACTAGACAAACAAATCAGTAAGAATTCACCAATAAGAGTAAAGTAAAACAGAAACGGCGGCCAAGTCCAGAAAAAGTGCACCAATCCCACAAATGATCGAGGCTGCCATGTGGTCATACTGATTGTCGTAGGCGTACTAAGTTGCAGAGAACACAGGCTCCAAGGTTGGTTTCCAGGTCATAAAATTGTGTGATCTTGGGTATTCGAAAGACGTGATCGATATAGACGAAGCTGGGATGGGAGGGTTCAAGGGGCGACGCGGTCAGAGATAAACCGGTGCATGTAAGCGAGGTAACCCTTGAAACGGGATGCCGCAGGCAGGACACATGCCGCAACATCTTTACACAAATTCCTTCTGCCGACGAGTGTGGGAGCGAGCAGCAGACTGGTTTGAGGGTACTCGTCCAAATCTCATGGATTGCCACCATTCGCAGAACATGTAGTCCAGGCAAGGCACGAGAAGGTTCCGTTGAATCGTCTTGTGTTTTGCTATGGACTCGGGAGTGGATTTCAGGCAATACACCTTCTGATCCACTCCACGATAGGCTATCCTGAGTTTTGCGTGCTAGGTGCTCTATGAAGAATTTATCGACATGAAGCTATACCCCCTAGAGGCGGCAAGTTCTGATCTCTTCTCTGTCTGGTGTATGTGGCTGTAAGAGGCGAGTCGAATGATAAAATTGTTTCTACTCAACTCTTCCCGTATCCGGGAGTCTAGAGTATTGCCGCTCGAGTCTTCCTCTGCTCAACCAGCTTAAAGTATCGTAGCAACCCTCGACCCATATGAGGCGATTGGCCCGTAGCCTCACTTTCCAACCATCTAGGGCCCCACGCTGTGCATGTTTTTATTGCATCTTTTGATAACCCTCCCAAGTCGCTCAATGACACGCCTGCTAGCTTTTTGAAGCGAAACGAGCCGTATAGAGCATCTTAGATTCGAGTGCCAAGCAGAAGATATGACATTCCTCGTTGTTTCATATACCCAACCATTTTCTACGGAATCCTAGTCTTGGACCGTCTTTTGAAGGTGATTGTTCCGAGTAGATGTGCCAAAATCTCGATCGAAATAAAATCCGCACCTCGACCACCGGCAGCCTCAATCTTATCGTGGGGTCGATCATACCAACGAAAATGAAACCGAGGAAATCTCCTCGCCTCCATGAGAGGGTCCTAGCAAGCAAACAAGATTATAGATGGAATACAAACACGCGACTTACCCGTCTTCTTTCACATTGATAGGGCCATAATTATCATCCAAATCACCTGAGCCACCATCATAGTTATTCGCACCACCAGTCCATCCACTCCCATCCATGGCCACGTCATCCGGGCCGGGTTGAGGAACTTGAGGATTTGTATTAAACGCTGCCGGGTATGGCTCTGGCTCTGGTTTGATAGGCGTTTCTGTCTTCACGACTTCTGGAGGCGCATTAGTCTGGCTTGGGGGAGGTTGTGCTGGTTTGGCCGGGAGGTCGTCGCCGCCTTCGTACCTGCAAGAAGTTGTGAGTAAGAGATGACGTGAAGGTACTGCGCATCGCGGTGAAAGGAAGCAACTTACAGATCAGCGAAGAGATCCTCATCGAGTTCTTCCGGTTCAGTCATTTTGTGAGACAGCGTGATTCCTTGTCCGGAGGTGAGTAGAAAACGCGACAAAAAACCTCGAAAGGTCAGCAAAATGCGACTGAGGACTTTGCACTCTCTTCGTGTAAAGCTAAGCGGTGAATCGATGGCAAATCGCGAAGGGGCACCGCAGCTAGGCGGGCGTGATGTAGGGCGTGGTGAAGGTCGTGTCGCGGGTGAGTGAGGATGGATTTTTTGAAGAAGAGCGGACGTTGACGACGACAAAAGAGGAGTTGACGGCCAAAAGCTTAGCCAAGCACGGCGCACCTAACCGAGACGGGGCTAGCGCCATCCAGAGCTGCGACGGCCTGCGACTGGCTGCATGTTCGGGGCTTGGCAAGGTCGGCATCGGAACTAGCTCTGCTCCAAGTTCCCTGCCCGCGCAGCACCTCTCTGCACAATAATGGAGAGGCCGCTCTGCAACGCCTGGTGAATGTTTTCTCCACGGCCACCCACCACCGCAACCCTCACTCGCAATGGCTGCCAAGAAGAATCAGCAGGTATCTCTCGCCAATATAAAATGCTTCGCATCTCCGTACTGACACGCTTTCTCTGCCTAGGAAATGGTCCAGGTCGGTTCGTGGCAAGCATCAATCATGCCCCCGTATAAGCATAACTGACGACCAGCTCTCCCCAAGTGGCAGACCGCTCCTCGTATGTGCAGCCGTATATATCACGTATACTGGGCATATGTTGACCCGGCGCATCTAGATCTGCGTCTCCTTTTTGGCGCACCCATTCCAACAATTCGAATGCCTCAAAGCCCTATGACGGCAAGAAGATAATCGGAGCTTCGTATTCCCATGCCGACATTCTTAAATTCGATTCCATGTATGTCATTCCCCTAGAAACCTTCCGCTCGCATTGCTAACCTCTACTCCAAGGTCCATATCTGGTAGTTCTCGTCCACGAACCCCGCCCTCCACGAGTCATAGCCGTGAATCAAGCACCGCTCGAACCAAAAGTAGCCTTTCCCCTCCACCCCGAAAGTCCTACACAAGTTTCCTCCGAGAAACGAACCACGACTGGGATGATGAGGAAGAGGGAGAGCAAGAAGGAATAGACGCGCTCGCGTTTGAGGATGATGAGGACGAGTTCGGTCTGCCTAGTATAGCGACTATGCGGCGCAAAGGCAGGCGGAAACCTCCCAACAAAGCGTCCGATTCAGGAGGAACAATCAGTCATACACGGAATGGACTTGGACCAGTAGCTTGGAGGGCTATAGACAGTGGGGACATTGCTGAAGAGCGGGGTATACCAAATTACCCCACAACAAAGAAGAGTGAAGGAAAGATATTGAGGCCACAATACCAAGAAATTCTCCGCGATCCAGCTAATTCACTTCACCTTATTGCACATCCCCAAATACCGCCAAATGCGTCCCCTAAGGAGGTAGAGGCGCATTCTGCCCGCATTTCACGAATAAACAAATTCAAACGAATCCTCCAAACCAGCACAATATCAATGGCCGAATTACGTGATTCGGCCTGGTCAGGTATACCATCCGAAGTTCGGGCCATGACCTGGCAAATTCTTCTTGGATATCTACCTACAAGCAGCGAGCGGCGTGTAGCAACATTAGAGCGCAAGAGGAGAGAGTACCTTGAGGGCGTACGGCAAGCCTTTGAACGAGGTACTGCAGGAAGTGCGGCCCCAGTTGCTTCGGGGGTAGCTGGAGCTTCATCGGTCCCAGCATCGAACCGAGGCCGTGGCCGAGGGCTTGACGAAGCAATATGGCATCAAATCAGCATAGATGTACCGCGGACAAACCCTCATCTAGAATTATACAGTTACGAGGCTACCCAGCGCTCTCTGGAGCGAATACTGTACGTTTGGGCGATTCGACATCCAGCATCCGGATATGTTCAAGGAATAAATGATCTTGTATCCCCCTTCTGGCAAGTCTTCCTTGGAGCTTACATATCGGATCCGGACATCGAATTTGGTATGGATCCAGGACAATTACCTAAACCCGTGCTAGATGCTGTCGAAGCAGATTCTTTTTGGTGTCTCACAAAGCTCCTCGACGGAATTCAAGACAACTACATCTTCGCGCAACCCGGAATCCAAAGACAAGTAGCTGATCTTCGAGATTTAACAACGAGAATTGACGCGGGTTTAGCGAAGCACCTAGAAAATGAAGGGGTAGAATTCATTCAATTCAGTTTCCGGTGGATGAACTGTCTTCTCATGCGCGAGATATCCGTCAAAAACACCATCCGCATGTGGGATACATACATGGTAAGTCATGCTCAACCGCTTTCACACATCACTAAATCTCCCAAAGGCTGAAGACGACGGTTTCTCCTCCTTCCACCTCTACGTCTGCGCCGCATTCCTCGTCAAATGGTCCGATCAACTCCAGAAAATGGATTTTCAGGAAATCATGATGTTCTTACAAGCACTACCCACTCGAGAGTGGACCGAAAAGGATATCGAACTTTTACTCAGTGAGGCTTTCATCTGGCAAAGTCTATTCAGAGGCAGTTCCGCGCATCTAAAGAACACGGGGAGGAAAGGAGGAAGTGGGTTTGGGGTTGGGATGGGGCCTGAAAGGTAGGATAGGTTGGGGTTTAGTTGAACGTTTCAGCAACGTAAGAGTCACGATTGGAGTTGGAGTTGGGTTGGGGTGTTGAGCATTTGGGAGGTTTTTCATGATAAGGGATGAAATGGTGGATGAATCAAACGGAACGGAATGACATATCTGAAGTTGAGATTTTGAAATGTATGTGTTGGTTGTTGTTTCGCGCTGGACTTGCTTAGCATTTAACCTTGCTATTTCATCTCGACCATATCGAAAGGCGTAAGAGTACTATCTATCATCATCTATCAAGAAGAAGAAAAAAGCAAAAACGTAGTTATTCATGTATAGCATAGATTTCTAACATGGTCGTCTTTTGATCTCTCTATCTCTTCCTATGTCATGGGTCTTTATCGCCTTGATAAACTACACATACTCCCTTCTCTCTCCTTATTCACTTCCTAAATCAATTTACCACATATTCCACCTCTCTAGCCTCCTTCTTCCCTACCTCCAACAACCAACCCAATCAATCCACACAAACCTAGTACTCAAGAAACTGCACCCAAACCCCCTTAGGCTCCCTAATAATCAATGTCAAATCCAACGAAGAATCCTTAACTCTAGTCTCCAACTCCCTCCTCGCACTTTCCATCTCCTTCCCCTTCAACTCCACCCCCGGCACCGCATCTTTCGAACTAGGCACCACACGACACCTCGACAAGATCGTAGAAAGCACAGCCACAAACTCCACCTGCGCGAACTTCATGCCTGGACACACGCGTGGACCAGCGGAGAAGGGGGTATAGGTTCCTGGGGTTGGGGAGAGGAGTTCTTCGTCTTTGTTGTCGGGGGAGGTTTGGAGCCAGCGCGTGGGTCGGAAGGATTTCACGTCGGAACCCCATATGCTGTTGTTTTGGTGCGGGCTGTGGGTGTTGAGGATTAGGGTTGTGTTTGGGGGGAGGGGGGTTTCGGTGGGGGTTGGGTTGTTTGGGTGGGCGAGGGGGAGGGTAGTCCAGGGGTGCAGTTGGGTTCGCGGGATGTTGACTACTGGGCCGTACATGCGGAGGGTTTCGAACTGGGGAGGAGAGTTAGCTAGGGTTGGGGCGGATGATTGTGTGGTGGGGGAAGATATGGAGAAGTGTTAAGGCTAAAGAAATGAAGGAGGATAGGGATGGGGCTTTTTGGAACGTTTTGAAATCAGTATGATATGATCCCATTCCAGTGATTGATGTCGACGAAAGGGCGGGTTTAGCAGCATAGACAAACCCCCAAGAAAAATGATGATGGAAAAGACGATAATATATGAAAATCACTTACCATAACGGCCAAAGTGCGTTTCAATCTCGGATGAGTCTTTTCATACTCAGGCGTCTCAGTCTCAGAAACATCCCCCAACACCTCATCAAGTTCCTCCTTCACCCAACTCTGATACTCCGGATGCACCGCCAACAACGCAAACGCATAAGCCAAAGTATTAGCAGTAGTATCATGACCCGCCAAATTGAAGATGAATAGATTTCCCTTAATCTCATCATCCGTCAATCGCACCGCGGAATTAACACCAGAATTCTTAGCTTCGTCGGACGTTCGGATCAATGAGCTGACGAGATTCGGTTTAGACATGCCCTGCTGTGTCCGCATGGCTGCTCGTTCATGATCTAACATCTCATCCATGTATTGGCGGAATTCTTTGACGGCCAATGCAACCGTTTTGACCTTCTGTGGCATGAGCTTGAGCAGGAATGTCCAGTGGAAGGGGAACGCAAGGACTAGTGTCAGGTTATACATGACATTCATGAGTGAGTCCTTATGAGACATTTCATGACCAGGAGCAGGCTTCCTTGAGCCACCATTGAAGTCTTGGGAGATACCGAAGCCAGCGGCGGATAAAACGTGCAGAGCGACAATACGAGTGTCTTCGACCATGCCGTTTGCTCGTCCTTTGTCGCTTTCTCTCCAGTATGCTAGCATGGCTTTGGCTTGGCGGATGGATTCATCCCAGACGAAACCACTGACACGTTCGTTGAAGCAGGCAGCAGTAAGTTTGCGGTGTCGTGACCAGTCATCTCCATTGACCTATACATATGTCAATACTAGCTTAGATAGTATATGCAATCTATATCAACTTACGGTGTCTAGGTTTTTACCGAACACGTTCAACATTTCTGATTAGAGTTAGCTAGATATGTTCTACCAGGCAGAAAGGAATCGTTACATACCGTATAGGTCAGGTTTGATAAATTCCTTCTGTCTTCGCAATGCAGAAGTAATGGCTTCCGGCTCCGCTGTAACAAGAACATTTACTTGTGGCGAGATGACCCAGAACGAGGAACCGTACTTTTTGGTCATAGCATCGCCATCTTCCCAGACATGAGTCCAATGCGTCGCCCTTAGCCATGCCGACCAACCCTCAGGACATTTCTTCAGGAGAGGAGCGATAAGTGGATTAACCAGCTGCCCAAAGATACTATAATGATACCACGGAGCCACGAGAATACGAAGACCAGTCTTTCTCACCAGCTGGTAATTGTTGTATAGGTTATAGAATTGGGATAGTAAGAAACCCGCCGGTAAAAGGACTAGAAGCAAAATTAGCCCCATTGCTAAACCTTAGCCACTTGCTAAGCGGCTCGAGTCAGATTGGATGTGCAATTGAAGCTTTCTGATGATTCCTTTACACCAAAGAACAGAATTCTCTCAGGAAAAAGGTAGACTGACAGGATGCGGGGCAAGACAACGCAGCAAACGTTTTAAACCGAAGGATAACAGCTCTTGGGTAGCTAGTCTTCCTAGGTTGTAGCAGGTATCCTGAAGGATTTAGCGATACTGGAGACTGTAGGAATCTACTACTTGTGATTGGACGGATTCGCTCATGATTCAAGCTATTGTATATGAAAGGATTTAGGTCTTCTGATAGGAGTAATAGACCCGAAAGACCTTAATAATCTTGATTGCTGATTTGATGATATCATTGAGATGTGAAGAGGAGAGGTTGATGAAAGCGAGGCTGAATAAACGTATGCGAACGGTTGAAGCTAAGCATTTACCGAATCGGGAAGGACACGATACTGTTACACCATCACCCCAAGTTCTGCAGAGACCCGAGTATTGTTCAACGTAAAGATCCAAGCCATGGAAACTTGCTGAATTAGTTCCCTATTTCCAAAATTGGTGGTTTTACTCTAAATTTTTCTTTCTCCAAGTATACCATGTTGTCCATCGTGAACCCTTGCGTGAGGAGGGGTTTGGAATATAATCTTGTTTAAGCAAACTTTCCCTTCTGCATCGTAAAATGATATCGCACTGGAAAGTTCCGAAGAAGAATCGCCTGTATTCTCATGTGAGAGCGCGTCGAAAGCGCACTGTCAATTACCATGGACGATTACGCAAAATTGCTTTGGGCTATATGTAAAATGCCAGATCATGCAGGTAAATGCAAGATGAGCGCTGCAGCAGATTGCAATCTATCATACATACGAGCTAGAGATGTAGGGCCTCCGAGGTACTCAACCGTCACATTACCAGTTTAACCAAAGCAAGCAGATCTCCTGCCAGGCAGATACAAGGTCAAATCAAGCTCGGTCGATTGCCAGCGGACGGACCAGTCAACAATCATTTCAAATCCATACTTTCATCTATGCAGCATCGGAACTCTGGCCAGCCGTGCCGGTGAATTAGGATGTTTGGATAGTTGGTAGGTGGGAGGTGGTTCGAATGTACAGAGTACGGTTCTTGGGTCAGGTCCAGATTAGCCAGTTAAGTAGGCCTGAAAGGTAAGCATAAATGGATGCATCATGTATGTAGAAAATCCGGAATGGTTAACGTTGCATGAGCCGCAAACGCAGAGATCTGCGGACCTGTCATATCAAGAATCATGAAGTACCCCACGAAGTCACATTAGCGTGTAGGTGCAGTGGCATGGCCATGTCAGCCTGGAGACATGTTTCACATGTAGGTAAGCAACCACCGTTTACCTATAATCGTGCCTCGGAACCGTTCACTGCTGGAACCAAGGTTGAGAGCCATGTTAGCAGACGAGCTATTTTGGTACCGACTTAGGTTCGTGGGCTCCGGAGAAGGTCCGGATGGGAAAAGGGTCATGAACTCTGGGAAACGGCACAATGGTTAGGGAATACGTTGACTTGTTGAGACCGAATGATATGAGAAGAAAGAATATGTTGAACATTTAACTTTCGGGTATGTGGAGTTGAGACGTTGGAACATGGCGCAAGCGCGAAAAAGGCAACTGGTCTTTTATCCAGCCGCTGTCGTTGGCCTATTTGGAATGACGAAGCGAGATTCATTAATATTGAAGATAGGGTAATATGAAAAGGAAAGAGGATGCAGATTTGTTAACGTCAGCGCACTTTAAAGAATCGTCGGGACTATGCTGTCCATTCCAGCAAATGGGCAGCAGCGGGCGGTGCGGATTGTTATTGAGATATGGGACAGGTCACGAATAAGACCCAAACGCCATAGTATTGACCACGAGGCTGTTAACTCGGGTAGTAGGGCGCCAGAGCCACGGACGAGTCGATCTTGGGTCATGTACTGATCTGATGATCCCAACCGTCCCGACGTATATGCGTTTGGCTAAATGATAGAACGCTAGTTCGAGGCGGTTGGCAAGTACCTATGCTATCAAGGTGGTTCGAGCGTTGATATTGAATCATCATTAATGCATGGTGTAGAATTCCAAGTCGAGGAGGATTTGGAGACATGGAAGGAAGAATATCAAAGCACACGGTACGTAATTTCGCTTCAGATCTGGCAAACTGCAAACTGCAGTGTACTGTGCTGCACCTTGTGGAAGGTAACGGCAGCATGATGCATGTGACGCACGCAGCGATGTCGTGCTTGCCATGCGGGTAGCAGACAGAAGCGAAGGGGCGGCTCACGGCTAGAGAGAAAGAAGGTTGGAGGCATAACGCAGGTCTTGAATCCGTGTGGAGATGCTGCATGGTGCGGCAATCGGTGGATGCAGCGAGACACCAGTGTGCCTCCATGCTTCTATTTTGGACTACCTACTTGGGTGCTTCTGTGCAGCTTCACGATTCAAAGCGGGAGAGGGGAAAGGAGAGAGAGGGAGAGGGAGGGAAGAGAGGGAAGAAAGACGTGGGCAGGCTCTGGAATCTCAGCGAGCGCTCCAGTCGTGGCCCCCAAGCCCTCTTGTGCCGGGATTTGCGGCGGGGTAGAAGAGCCGTGTATCCTAATCCATGTTTGCCGGAACTCATAAGGTGGTCCATCCTCGCCGAAACCAACGCGACGGTGTCATTCCAGTCCGCGAGAACAGAACGGCGGTGAGCGAAGGGGAGGTAATGACGGGCCGGGATGGATGGACTTGATCGAGGTCGATGGCGGTAGAATGGGAGGGGGCCTGCCAAAGGGCGACATCCCAGGCTCTGTCGAGAGGACGGTTTTGGGACGAGATGGAGGTTGAGCGTGTTGGAGGACGCTAGAAAATAGATGGAGTAACCACAGAGAGGGTGGGGAGCTTGACAGGGCACTGAGGTGTGAGGTGAGATGACAAGCAGCCGGCAATACTTGTCGCTGCAAACCCATGCCCGTCCACGACACGTCCAGTAGGCCCAGCCTGGGGGGGAATCTGGCTGAGCCCGCCGACGCATCTCAAGGGCGCGGGCCAATGGCGGGCG
>AJFL01001783.1:0-20303 GCA_000467735.1 Rhytidhysteron rufulum CBS 306.38
ACGGCCATCCCTAGAGCCCTGTTCTGTTCCGGCCTGCAAGGGAGAGACGAGAGGGCGCTGGTCTGTGTTCCCCTACAAAGGCCAAAGTGGCTTGCCTCTGCTCCCCCAGGCCCTTCCCCGATAACGGCTTTGCTGCTTCGTTCTTGACGTGGCCGGCCTTGATTGGACCGTGTGCCTCCATATCGGATCCCTCCCTCCATTGCCCGCTCGCGATGCCTGGCCGCGGGCTGGCTGTTGTTGGAAATGAATGACAGGACGAGGGTGCCTCTGGCGAAGCAATCCTCGCGGGGCTCAACTC
Organism: Rhytidhysteron rufulum CBS 306.38; assembly: GCA_000467735.1. Lineage (NCBI taxonomy): Eukaryota > Fungi > Ascomycota > Dothideomycetes > Hysteriales > Hysteriaceae > Rhytidhysteron > Rhytidhysteron rufulum. Next base: position 299 of record AJFL01001783.1, read on the forward strand.
GTGTGACGCGTTGCCAGCCTGTCGATGCATTTTGCGAGAAAGCGTGTTTGGCAGAGCCAGAGCCAGAGCCAGATGCCAGATGCCAGATGCCCAGGTGCCCGCCCGTCTTGCGTGCGTGCGTGCGTGCGTGCGTGCCATCAGTGTTCCAGGAAAAGAACGGAGGGGGAGAGTGCCGCGCAGGGATGAGCCCTCCATCACATGCAGCGCATCATGCAGAGGCGGGTACTTGCAGCTGAGACCCCCCAATCGCGGCGTCCGTGAAGGTCAAGCGTCTCTCCAGTGCGGGATGTCCATCATGCCAAGCCTGCTGCAGGAACGATGGCCCGCCGCTCAGTGCTGGCTGCAACCACGGTCATCCCAGGCCCATCATGCCGACAGACAGGCAGATTGCGGATGATCGCGGCCTGGGACCGCAGCACCGCACCAGCACTGCGCATTTCGAGAACGTCTGATCTTCAGTCCTGGACATCTTCAACTTCACCTCACCTCAACTCCATGTTGGGTGGAGAGGCCTTGGTGCCTTGTTGCGTGCTGCCACCCACGCCGCCACCGGTCGTGCAAGAGCAGAGAGCAAGCATCGATCTGCTGCGCCGCCCGGGGGATTTCGATAATGATTAATCACCAATTGTCCGTATGGGCGCTGACTGATTGTTCAGTCTCCCCATCCATCAACGCGAGGCGGGGTTTTTCGGTCCGGCCACAGCAAACCTGGGAATGATGGATTGTGAATGAGGACGAGGCTGACACAAAGGAATTGTCGTCCTTCCTATTCCTACATGTCTTGCCCGCTATACGGGTGTCCTGACGGAAATTAATGCTAAGCTGACGGGAGGATCGACTTTTGCACCGCCGCGGTCCATCATCTCGTCATCATCCGTCTCTCGCATCGAGTAGCTGTAGCTCAGGTAGAGTGATTTTGCCGTGCTATCTCGCGAAGCCAGGGTCATGATGGTGGTGGTGGTGATGGCGGTGGTGGTGGCAATGGTGGTCAGCAACGTTGAGCCATGATCCATATACAATACCCCAGGTAGAACCTCACGAGTAGCAGCGCAGACGGGGACGGTGGCGGGCCTCGCTTCACGATCCGCACTTTCCCCTTTGTGCTGCTGCACGTTTAACGTTATTTCCACCTTTGCCCTTTGCATTCCCATTCATGCTGGCCCACGCGAATCCTATGTCTGCAATTCGCCCTTACAGGGTCGCGGCGATTGAACATGTTGCCACTGTACCACTCCACGAGTCGCCTCGTGCGCTACAGTGATACGGAAGCCAAAGCCTCAAGGTGTGCATCGTGTCTTGGACCCTCAATTCGTGCCACGGCCTCTCAGCACTCTACCATGCTAGATTACGTGCCTCCTTGTAGGTCAGAAGGATCCCGGCTGTCCGTTTTGTCCCTGCGATGGCCAGTCGGTCCCGTCACGGGTTTCACAAGCTGGGTAAGAATGGCCATTGTCCGATGGACGAGGCTTTCCGCCACGTCTCACTATGCGCCTGGACTGTGGGCAAGACGCGGAGAGGCCATAGTGGGAAAACCGAGAGAGAGCGAAAGAGCCGTAGGCCAAATTCGACAGGACGTCAGGAATGCGCGGCTAGCAGGATCGAATCATCATCGATGCGAACGCGTAGTTTGGCGCTTGAGGCGGCCCTGAGCCAGGCTCCAGCTGTTATGTCGGGAATCTGTGGCTGAAAGAAATCATGACGGTGTGCATTTCGCGAGGTCTGAAGATGCTGCAACTCGGTGCTAATCCCGTGACGCTGGATGGGACAGCAATTGACCCCAGAAAGTCGTCCCGGACAATTGAATGATGCGAAAGCGAGAAGCGAGCCTTTGTGAGCAACCCAGGCCTTCGTATTGCAAAGTCGTTTCAGCTGGAGACGGTCTTTGTGTCTCCGCAATCAGAGCCTTCCCAAGGTACTGGGACATTGATGATGCTCTCACGGCCTTTGGACAGATCAGAGGAGCTGGTGCGGGCGTGGGAGACGGGTGGCTTGGGATCGCAGAGCGTGACTTTTTGTCGACAAGGCCACAAGCGGTTAGGCCTGGCCAGCACATCACTCACACCGCAACACCTTGACGTTCTGCGGTCCTATCAAGCAGCGCGGCCTCCCACGGCCAACACCCAAGCCCGTGGTACAATCGGCACGTTTGGTCAAGGGAACTGGCGCCCATGATGGAACCCTCCCCTCCAAACGACAAGTGGAGACGAAACGCCAGCTCGTTATTCAGCTTGTCGCCATCTCATTTGTCTGGCTGACATGACATGATCGTCGCACCTGCCCGCTCTTCTTCTCTCTCTCTCTCGAGTCTCCACGTTGCACCAGCCTCCCTCGCCTGTTCCTTCGTCAGCGTCAACTGTGGTCGGCTCGATCGAAACAGAGGCATTTGCGGGTCAGCCAGGACGGGGACTTTCGTTGGCTGACAACGAGCCACGGCGGTGCGAGTATAGAGTGGTGGTGTGGATCGATAATGGCCGTGGCCCATCCAAAACGTCAAATCACTAACTAAACGTTACTGACTTAACTACTACTCACTTTGGAGTCTGAACGGTTGACCCCGATGCTTCGGACGGAAATGCCAAGTTCCAACCGCCCAGACAAGCAACCCTGCACGGCCTGCCGTCCGCTCATCCCGTTTGTTTTTAGGATGAGGATCCTTGCTGCAGCGGCCGTCGTCGTTGGATCGCGGGCATCGAGCATTTTAGCCTGTGCTGGATGTTCGCTATTCGCGCTCCAAGGCAACTATAAACCCGACCACATGTTTCTCGCTGGTCGGCCTGCCTGAAAGGTTCATTGGCCGTTTTGGATAAGGAAAAGGGTGGAGGGAGCATCAGTCCATCATCTCCTTCACCATAGACAGCGAGCATGTGGTGGTTTACGGAAAATCCAGTAATGATTTTAACCAAAAGGTTGCATCTTTGCTTTTTATTCAGATTTTTGTAACGAGTTCTGCGCCGGCCTTGACTTGCAGAAGCCGCGCAAATCATCGCGTTTGCACGGCCCACCGTCAAGCACGGCTTGGACCACAGTGCCAAACTGCTTCTGGACCAGATTGCCAGATGGTGGACAGGGACAGGGACGTTTACGGTTTCGGACAAGAAACACCACTACGTTCACTTCCACACAGATCGCTGCATAAACAGTACTTTGTTGGGGGACAGGCCAGTTCGGAAGAACAGACCCACCCTCTGTCGTCCGACTCCGCACCATCCTCGTCGCAGCTTAAATATGGAAGACCTTTTTTGACATGTCGAGCCAAAAACGGTTCACTATCAGTAACCGCACAGCACAGCGTGCCGCGGCCACTGGACCAAATATCTCCGGCCATTGTGACTGGCTGGCTGGCAATTCAGCCGTCTACTCCCTATCGGGACCCCAGCCGGAGGCGCCATTCAGAGACAGCAGAGGAGAATCAGATCAAAGACAGAGCGATAGTATTGTAATAAGAATAACTAGAGCCGAGTGTGCAGAAAGAATAGGCAAGTCCCTAGACGCCCGCTAAAGATGGGACGACCGCGGAGCTCCTTGCGTACTCCAACCATGCTGCTGCTCCTTATGCTATGCCCTGCCCTGCCATGCCATGCCATGATGACTGCCGTCCCGCTGCCGTCACGAGCGTTGGCAGGCAGGCCGCATAGCAGCGTTTAGCAGGCAGGTTCGATTAGATAGGAATAGCAATGCACAATGGCGGCAGCAGTAGCAGCAGCAGCGGTGGTGGTGGAGCCTGAGGTTTAACTCACTAGGAGCCCGCCGACATTACGTTGATAACGCTTGGTCTGGCCTAGCGAGCAGAGAGGGCGCTGCACGTCTATCCTAGCAGCAGCAGTAAGAAGCAAACGGCCCGGGGCAGCGTGCTTGGCCGCTCCCGGCTCTTCGCTCCCTACCTGGCTCTTGAGGCCAGGCTGATGCCTCTGCCCGTCGGCTGCTGTTGGTGGACAGATGGACAGGGGGCGCTTGGGGCGAAGGGCATGCCATTCGATGCTATTCTCAGGTGGCTGGGGGTGCGGGTGGGGTGTGTGGACGGACGGTGGGAGGGAGCGCGCAGCAAGAGGAGCAGAGGGCCTCGCTTGCGTGCATTTCGTTGGCCATGAGCATCAGGCCCTGGCCCTGGTCGGCCGCATCGCCAGCAGACTGCAGCCCAGCAAAGCAGCGTTTTGCAGAAGGACATGGGCAGCCCCGGCTCGATGGCAGGATAGCAGGATAGCACCTCTGTTCTCTGCTCTCTCTCAGCAAGCCAGGCATCTGTGCGCCATCTCGACTTACAAAAGCTCCCTTCACGAAGAAACGGCCTTTGCCCTTCACGGGACTGCTGCTTGGTTCGCTCTGGCCCGCCACACCATACGCACACGCACACGCCAGTCCAGTTCTGCCTCTCTGCGTCTGAATTGACTTGGAGCACCCAGCAAGCATCGCACCCAGCGCCCTCTGGCCCCGGTCGAGTTCAACCCCCCACCATCCCGAATTCTCTTTAGATTGTCCTGCTTCGGCGGCGCGTCGTGGGCGGCGGTGGTGGACAAGTGAAGAGAGCGTCCCCCAGAAGATCTCCACCCGCCTTTTAGGTACAGAAAGTGTCCTGCACCTTCCAAGCACCTGTCTGTCTCTCTGCAGCAAGTCAAAGTCAGCCAGCGAGTGGCCTGCGCGAGAGCTCTGCCAGAAGAATCCCCAATCCGTGCGCCGCTGTGGATGTGGACGTAGGTCCCCTTGTGAACCCTCGTGCCGTCCCGCCCTCGCAGCCAGCTCCATCGTGGGAATTGTAACAGCGTACTCTAGCATCAGACCTCGACCCGGCGCCGCTCGCTCGCCCGCACGCACGCACGCCTGGGCATCGCATCCGCTGGGCAGAAGAATTGGAGAAAAAAAAAAAGAGGCCCCTCCCCTCCACGGCGTGCAGCAAAAGGGCCAGTGCAAGTGCCAGTGCCAGTGCCAGTGCCAGTTGGTCGCCTACCGGAGAGAGGCTTGTGCTTTGCCTGTCTCGGTCAGCCCTCTGGCCCGCTGTCTGCTTGCTCTCTGCACAGAATCCTGTGCTGCAGCATCGACGAGAGACTGTGCTGCTGCTCTTCTACCCCAATTCTCGTTCCCGAGGCCCTCCCATCCGCTGCTCATCCACTACTGGGACTAGGACGACGTCTGCTTTCTTCCTCAAGAAACGGCATCCGCTCATTGTCACGACCTGCAACACCAGCGTCAGTGTGTCTCTCGTTTTTTTTTTCTGTTCAGCCCTGCTTGCTGTCTGCTGTCCCTCTGTCTCTCTCTCATCCTCCGCCGCCGCAACGCCCTTCCGAGAGTCTCGCCAGTGCGTTTTCCCGTGCTCGCCTATCTCTGGTTGGCTCGCTCGGCGCGAGCTAGTATCAAGTCAAGTCCATCACATCCCAACCTCCTCCGCTTCTCAACCTCCACCTTCCCACTGCTTTTGCTGAAAGCCTGTCTTTGGCGCTGCATTGTCTTTTTGCCTCATTCATAGACTGTCGAGGGTCGGTGCATTGTCGTCGTCGTCTGTTGCATCGTAATCAATGACTGACGATCCATTGTTTTAGATCTCTTCATTTTTTGTTATCGAGGCGCAGCAAAGCAATTCACCCTACCGGCACGCCGTGACCGACGCGCGAACGACTTTTACGACCCGCAACGAAGCTGTTAGCACCACCACCAGCTCCCCTCCTCTCTCTACCCCTCCCGCAGATGTGCACTGAACCCTACGCATTCGACATTATTCGCTGCATATTCTTCATCAATTAGGCCGGCTGCCGTCGTTTTGTCTCTTTGCGTGTATTGAAACGAGCTCTTCCCAAAAAGCATATTGCGAAAGCCTTTTCTTGCCTTCACGACCGCGACGACTTTACGACGTGCTTTGGTTTTGTCTTATTAGCATTGCAGCGTTCGAGTTTTGAGACGACGTTGGAAGCGCGGAGTAGCATTCCTTTCGCCTTCCTCAACGAAATTCCTCGGTATTGTTTCACCAGGCAATCGTACTACCACGGGCAGTGTCGCTAAGTCCGGACGCGAAGAGAAACAGGTCCACCAAGTGGTTGATTATAATCGCGCGCTCGGAAGACCAGAGTGCGCCGTTGCTGAGACGTGTTTGCCCACGTGTTTGGCACGCTGTGTTTGGCCTACGTTATAGGTCGTTTCATTGTCGAGCAAACATTTGGCCATTGTCGAACTACTATCAACCGATCTGCCTTCATCCTCAGGCACGTCAAAATATAGCAACTTTCCAGCGTCTTTCCGGTTACCTGCGCCCATTTCGCAAAGCAACTGGACTAGGCTATCCACCACCAGATTCCGACCAATTCTCGGCAATCTGGTGAAGTTGACTCGAGGAATTGCACGTGTGTGATTTCTCGACTCTGTGCGATAGCGAACCTTTACTCATCACCTTGTCAACACCGTAAAGCTGGAGCTTCCGTCGATTTCTGCGGTCCACTCCCGAGGCCCCATCGACACGCCGTGGTATAATTCACACTACGCGCCCAAACCAACTGTGTCGAGTGAACGATTGCCTGCTTTGCCTCAGATCACGTCGCAAGCGAGTATATCGTCGAATTCCTCTTCGCCTCGGGGTGGTTCATTTAGCTCGGCCTCAGTGGTTAACGGCAGTGCAAGCTCCAATACGTCATATTCGTCTTCCATAAACGGTCAAACTACTGGATACAAGACCCCCTCCCCAGAACAGATTCCACAATCACTTCCTCGTGACGGTCAACAAGTACACAACCAACCGCCGCAGGAGTCTCCCTACGGTAATCAGCAAGGTGCCCAGGGATACGGGTATTCGGCGGACGGCTACAGCAGCATGAACCAGATGCAACCTTACACTGAGGTGCATCCATCCCACATGTCTGCCGCAACTGCCCACGCGCCAACTTCTGGTGCTCCCGCTAGTTTATCACACTATTCATATCCGCAACAGCCACCACTGCTTCAGCCTGGTCCTCAATATGCTTCTGGTCCCGGAGGATATGCTCCCTATGGGTATGCAAATGGCGTGCCATCACAGCTTCCAGCGTCCTCGTCAATGAGCAATGCATTGGTTCCTCAGCCATTGTCACTTCCTGGTAAGAATTGAATGTTTCCTTTGAGATCTCCGCAGGCGCTAACTGATCAAGCTATGACGTCCGCAGCTCCGGCTGCCCCGTTACCTGGATCGCAAAGCTATCCAACACACACATTCGACACTACTGGGCAAATCGCCCCACCAGGGATGAAACCCCGTGTGACAGCGACGCTCTGGGAAGACGAAGGTAGTTTGTGTTTTCAAGTTGAAGCAAAGGGTGTATGCGTAGCTCGAAGAGAAGGTGAGTTATTTCACATAACTAACAAATATTGAGTTTCTGACCTGTGATAGATAATCACATGATCAACGGTACAAAATTATTGAATGTTGCTGGAATGACAAGAGGTCGACGAGACGGCATTCTCAAGAGCGAAAAGACGCGGCATGTTGTCAAGATTGGTCCAATGCACCTAAAGGGCGTTTGGTGTGTACATTCTGAATCCTTCGAGCTATAACAACCACTGACCTGACCCAGGATCCCATTCGAACGGGCGTTAGATTTTGCCAACAAGGAGAAGATTACTGAGAGTCTCTATCCGCTCTTCGTTCATGATATTGGTGCACTTTTGTATCATCCATCCAACCAGTCCCGCGCTGGCGTTGGAGGCGCTGCAATGGCTGCAGCAGAAAGAAATCGTAGACCCGATCCCATGCAAGCCCAACGATATCTCGGTGCTCCAACAACCACAACACAGCCACCGTCATTGCATCACCATCATTCGATGAGTAACCCTATCGGATCGGCCATATCACAACCACCACATGCTATTCAACCGCATCCCTCAGCAGGACGGCCTGGGCTTGATAGGGCACATACGTTTCCCACACCTCCTACTAGCGCCTCAAGCATAATGGGCATGGGAAATTCAGGAAGCTCATATGAATGGAGTGGAAATAATGTCCAGACAATGCAGCCAGGTCAACCGCTGTCCATTGACACCGGCCTTAGTAATACGCGATCAGTACCAACTACCCCAGCAAGCACACCACCGGGCACAGTGCAGCAAGGTATATCATATCAGACTGCTGCACAGGGATATGATAGTTCGCGGCAAATGTATTCTGCTCCACCGTCCCAGCCACCGCAGTATAACACTCAGTCACAGATCATGGGATATGGACAGCAAATCCAAGACGGCGCTTATCCAAAAACCGAGATGGCCCCTCCAGCTCGGACTGGCTTAGCGAACGATCAACAAGTGGATACAAAACCCGCGGAGAGCTTGATGGCTCAAGCCGCGAAGCCTGTTGGCCATCCTGCTGCCGAGGAGGAACCTGACCACGAGCATGATAATGAATATACTCATGCAAGTGCGCCTTACAACGCCAACCGCGCGTCCTACGCGTACAACACCAATGCCGCACCCGCTCCACTTCACAACGAGCATGCCCACTTGTCTCCAGAAATGACTGGATCGCCCCACCAGAATGGATCAGGTCGCGCTACCCCAAGAACAACCGCCACCGGCCAAACCCAATGGACGCCTGGATATGCGACTCCACAACGACAACAGGCTCCATCCAGTAACCTATATAGTGTCATGAGTGATACTCGTGGTACTAGTGCTAATGGTAATGCACCCGCTGATGCATACCAGGCACCAAACGCGGTTCCTCAATATCCCAGCCAAGCCTATGCTGCACCAAACGGGCTCCCAGCTTCCAAGCGTGGACGAGACGATGATGAGGAGCAAGATCCCTATGGTCGCCCTAACAGCCAAGGCATTGGTGCTGATGGCATCGAGGGACTAAAAAGACGGAAAACCTTGACAGAGGGTAGTGTCGGCGGTGCTGTCGGAGGACCGTATGTTCACGATCCCAATGCCGGCCTCCAAAGAGCTCGGACTACGATTCAGCAAAGAGCTCGGAGGTAATGTGCCTAACATTGTTTCATACACTTGGGTGGTCCCTTTCCTGCCAATTCGGCTGTTTGCAATAGAAGACTAGTCTACTCTGGTCTGGTGGTTTGCTTGAAGGCATTCGACGGGCGTTGTTTGATCATCTGCCTGTTTGCCCGAGCATCCGAATCCTGTCGAGAGCATATGTCCTCGACACACCGATTTCCTTTCTATCCAGACGAACCTCCCGATACGAGTAGTTTTGTGTGCACCACCACGGCCACACATTCATTCCGGATTCAACCACAGACCTTTTTCATTGTGTCAAATTTTCCCTTGCTTTCCTGTGTTTCCTCTAACTTGCTCTGTGTGTGGGGAGGCATCTAACGACTTATAACGAATCTTCTTTCTACGGATTGCTGTTTTCAGACTTCCCAAATCATTGGATTCTCTTTTCACGATCAACGACTCCCTGCATACAGCATAAAGTATCGCCATCACACTGTGGCCGAGCGACATTGCTTAATGCTCACACATTGTGCGGGTGATGATTCTGTACTTTCTACAACCATTGTTGTTTGTTTTTTAACTTCTTAACGACCGATGGATTGGAGATGTTCGACGGCCGCCTACCACTCGCAATACGCACACCCTCCTCAAAACGAGAATATTGGTTAATTCCTTACATACCTTCATTATCCACGGCGGCGCGGTCGAACGGACAGTGGCTGGAAAAACAGTGAACAAAAAGGATAGCGTTCTATCCCTCTTCTGCGACCGATAGTCTGACGCGCTGCTTTGATGAGCTGCTTTGACGAAGTCAGACGACGATAAAGGATGGATGGATTCATGATGATGAGCTTGGAAGAGTGTGTATGCTCGAGGACTTACTACACTTTATTTTTTTTTATTCTATTCTTCTTGGGTACAATCGGTGGGCTGAAGTGAGGCCATCGGAAAACACCAATACATTTGCGCTTAGGTTTGGAGTTTACTTTTTATTTTCCTTTCTACTCTTTCACAGGATGGGGAGTGAGGATTATGAATGATAATGAGGAATCCAAAAGCTCGTCTTTTTTTGTTATCTCCATGATAGTATCTTTTTGCACGGATTTGAAATTCCCCTTGCTGTGATTGATGTATGACGCATATTACCCACCAAATCCGACCTATCCGTGATGATAAATGATAAAAAGTGCATTCTCTTCGACCAAGATCTGAAACTATGCATCAAGTACGACGTATCACGAAGTCCTGCAAGCATGGGACGGATATGTGCATTGTATGCTACTTTGCCTCAATGCATTTATAAATGGAGAGACTTATCTAATAATTAAGACGTGCATCCTTTCAAGCCTTTCGTATTCGCTAGGAGAGTTATGTATTAACGGACATTCACCAGGCGCACGTATTGCGGACATTATAATTGGTCGAGGACTGTGCCCGCGCAATGAAGGCGTCGGTGAAGTCGGTAGAAGGTGAAAGAAGGCCATCCCAGCCACCGCCCGTGGCGCTTTCAGGGTCAGTCTGCGAGGTCCATGCTCCCTGATTTCCCTCTTGGGCAGCTATGCGGTATCTTGGCATGTCGACGCCCCACGAAACAGCGTCATCATCAGCGTAACAAGTTCTTTCACCAGTGCATTCTAGGATTGGGCCGCGCATCACAACGAGGCTGAGCCGCAACTCCGACAAATCCTGCCATTAGGCATCTATCCATACATTATCCAACTTCACTTCTGTCTCCCCCTTGGACCGATAGATCCACTCCACCCCCACAACTCCCCGCGACCATGAACATCATTAAACTACAGAGGTATGTCCCCCTTGAGGCTGCATTCATGCGAAAGAATCTGCGCTGACCCGGGCTTCTAGGAAATATCCTCAGTTCGAGCAAGGCGACATCTTCAGCCTTCAGGACGCCTTCCGCAAGCTAGACGTTGACGACAAGGGCTACCTAGATGAAGCTACCGTCATCAAGGCAACTCAGCAAACGGAACGCCAACCCTACGATGTCGTGAGACAAGCATTAAAGGAAGTTGAATTGGACAGCTCAAGGAGAGTCGAACTAGACGACTATGTTGATGTATGTTTTAGCCTAGGTATAACAACACCTCGACGGACCCTGAAAACTGACGGCATCATTATAGCTCATCGCCAAACTCCGACAATCGTCCCCAGCGCAACAGCGCATGTCCACTGGCCCTCAAAGACCGAGAGGATTAAGTGGTGCTGGCGCTCCCTCTGCTCCGGCCAAACCCGGACACGCTTCCAAGGGAAGCCTCGGGGGCGGAAGAATACAAGTCCAAGGCTCTTCTGCAAATGTAACACACACAATCAACGAAGATGAGCGAACAGAATTTACGCGCCACATCAACGCAGTTCTTGCCGGCGATGCAGACATCGGCGACCGCCTCCCTTTCCCGACCGATACGTTTGAAATGTTCGACGAATGCAAGGATGGGCTTGTTTTGGCCAAATTGATCAACGACAGCGTTCCCGATACTATTGATGAGCGTGTTCTGAATCGACCAGGAAAGAAGATCAAGTCTTTGAACGCTTTCCACATGAGCGAAAACAACAACATCGTCATCGAATCTGCGAAGGGTATTGGATGCTCTGTGGTCAACATTGGTAGTGGAGATATCATCGAGGTCAGGGAACATCTTATTCTGGGATTGATTTGGCAGATTATTCGAAGAGGTCTTTTGGGCAAGATCGATATCAAGCTGCACCCCGAACTGTACCGCTTGCTCGAGGAGGATGAAACGTTAGAACAATTCCTTCGATTGCCCCCAGAGCAGATTCTTCTCAGATGGTTCAACTTCCATCTAAAGAATGCGAAATGGCACAGGACGTAAGTTTTCCATTGCCATTTTTCTTCGTATAGTATCTAATTCCATTGCACAGGGTTACCAATTTCTCCACGGACGTCAAGGATGCAGAGAACTACACTGTTCTTCTCAACCAACTCGCCCCTGATCAATGCTCACGTGCACCTCTACAAACAGGAGATCTTCACCAGCGGGCAGAGCAAGTTCTCCAGAATGCCGATACCCTTGGCTGCCGCAAATTCTTGACCCCGAGCTCCCTCGTAGCTGGAAACCCGAAACTGAATCTCGCTTTCGTGGCTAATCTCTTTAACACGCACCCAGGCCTGGACGCCATCACTGAAGAAGAAAAGGCTGAAATTGAGGACTTTGATGCCGAAGGCGAACGAGAAGCACGCGTTTTTACTCTGTGGCTCAACAGTCTAGACGTCCAGCCAGTTGTGCAATCCTTCTTCGAAGACCTCAAGGACGGAACTGTACTTCTCCAATCCTACGACAAGGTCATCCCTGGCTCTGTGAACTGGCGCCACGTGAACAAGCCCCGGCCAGGTGCTGAGCTCATGCGTTTCAAGGCCCTCGAGAACACCAACTACGCCGTCGAAATTGGAAAGCAGAATGCATTCTCGCTGCCAGGTATCCAAGGTGCAGACATCACGGATGGCCAGCGGACGCTTACATTAGGTTTGGTATGGCAGATCATGCGCAAGGACATTGTAAGCACCCTCCGTGGCCTTGCTCAGCGTCTCGGCAAGCGCGAGATTTCAGATCAGGACATGATCAAGTGGGCGAATGACATGGCACGTAAGGGAGGCCAAGGCACTCAGATCCGCTCGTTCAAGGATCAATCACTTTCCTCTGCCATCTTCTTGCTTGATGTTCTATCCGGCATGAAGTCCAGCTATGTCGATTACGATCTCGTCGCCCCCGGTAGGAATGACGAGGAGGCATACCAGAATGCCAAATTGGCCATTAGTATTGCTAGGAAGATGGGCGCTACTATTTGGCTGGTGCCCGAAGACATTGTTGCTGTGCAGTCGAGGTTGATTACCACTTTCATTGGTAGCTTGATGGCTACTTACGAGCGAATGGGAGGACAATGAGATGTCGTGTTGATGAGAAGACAAGAGCGAGGATAGAGTGTTTTATTTTCGATGATCAGGAAGGCCATTCAAAAGCCTTCTCCCCTTCTATTTTAGTTTTGCTTTTCAGTTCTTGATAGCTGGAATGAAAAAATGGCCTTTTTTTTTTACACTAGATATATCACCATGTTTTCGTGTGCTGCGTTGATTATTTTATGTAGGTATGACAAACTGACGGTACTAACATGTAATGGTTCCATAAGAACGCAGTCCGCTTAGAAATTGCTCTGATGCATGCTCGAACCTTGGATGACCTTCCGAGGTCAACCTTGGGAGAGTGGCGACGGTCACGTGGCCGATGCAGACCTGCTGAGTCATCGCGTCGTGGAAGCTGCGCCAAGACCGAGTACAAGAAAGCCGCCCTTTCACGGCGAATCTCCACTTTGTTCTTCTCATCTCAACCTTCCACGACAACCGCCATCACCACTTCCCTTCACTCTGACCAGCCGCATCTCGTCTGGTTAAGAGACCTGCTCGGTGCCCGCCGCGGTACTTAAAAGTCTTCACACGTCGCATCAATTCCATCCGGTCCACCTTCACTTCACGTAACTTCACTAAACACCTTCCTTTCTACTTTCGCATCTGGACTGTTAAACACTCCACCACCTTCGCAGTAACATCTAAGAACCGCACAAGCCTTTGCTCATCGCGTTCTACCCCTTCCACCTGCTATTGTCAAGCACGGCTTTCAGCTCCTACCGAGCGATTTCCTCGGAGAACCAACCTTACGCAAACCCTTCACGTCAGGCCCAGGTGGTCTTTCAGCAAACATGACTTCATCCGTATATTTCAAGTTCAAGTCTTCCAAAGAACCCCAGCGCATCACCTTTGATGGAACCGGCATCTCTGTCTTCGAGCTGAAACGGGAAATCATCGCCGCCAGCGGTCTCGGAGATGGCACTGACTTCGACCTTCACATCTACCCCGAAGACGACCTGAACTCTGAATACAAGGACGATACAGAAATAATATCACGATCGAGCCATGTCGTAGCTCGTCGCCTACCTGCAGCCAGGCCCGGCGCCGGCCGGGCGGCACGCTACGTTTCTGGCACCGCTCCGGTTCGAGCTATCAAAGACTTCAAAAGTGGTACCACAGCGAAAGCAACTGGTGGCTCCGCAACCGCAGCTCCAGTTGCACAGACTGAAGAGGAACGAGAAGCCGCGTTCTTGCAAGAGTCGGAAAACGCATGGGAACAACAAAAGGATACCATGTCTCACGCAAAGCCAGTATTTCACAAGAAAAAACCGGCAAACGTACCCGATCATCCTCCACCTGTTGGATATGTCTGCTACCGATGCGGAGACAAAGGACATTGGATCCAAGCTTGCCCGACAAACGACGATCCGAATTTCAAATCAAAGCCACGTATCAAGCGGACCACTGGTATTCCGCGATCATTCCTAAAAGTGGTTAGCAAGCCTACGGGCGAGGACGGAGAGGATGCACGTGGCATCATGGTCAACGCTGAGGGTGAATTTGTCAAGGCAGAGCCGGACCAGAAGACGTGGGATAAGTTTCGAGAGACGGCACAGGCATCGGCCGCTCAGGCGCAGGCTGTTGCATCGGATAACAAAGAGATCCAGGAACGAGGTTTGGAGTGTCCCATTGACAAGCAGTTATTTGATTCTCCAGTGAAGACACCATGTTGTGGTAAAACGTATTGCTACAAATGCATTGACGATGCTCTCATTGAGAATGATCTGGTTTGTCCCAATTGTTCAAAGAAGGATGTTTCTGTGGAGGATGTGGTCCCTGATAAGGAAATGGAGGAGAAAATCAAGGTATTTGAGGCGGAGAAGGCGAAAGAAAAGTCGGCAAAGGAGCAACAGGCCAAAGATGAGGCAAATTCTGCAAAGGTTCCTAAGTCTCCTAGCAATGACATTACATCTGTTTCTTCTTCCATTGAAAACGGAAAGTCTAATGATAGCAATGAGACTTCGGATTCAACGAAAAAGCCAGAAGAAAATGGCGTCAAATCTCCTTTATCAGTCGCAGCAAACCCTGCTATCAATGGGTCTCCAAAGTCTACTAACTCCAGTCCGAATCCAAAGAAGCGTGGTGCCACGGAGGAGCTGGAAAACGACCGGAAGCCAATCCCGCCGACAGCTCCAAAAGCGATGCGTCAACAACAAGAGCAGACCAAACAACAACAGCAAGAGTCGCAAACTACTGAACTACAAAAATTCACGAACGACATGCAAGCACTCAAGAACATGCCTATGAGTATGCCTGCCATGAGCATGCCAATGAGCATGGGAATGCCAATGAATCAAAACATGGCCATGATGAACCCAATGAACCAGAACCAGTGGAACAACAGCTACAGCAACGGATACTCGAACATGTACGGCGGCAACATGGGGTACAACATGAGCAACATGAATACTATGATGAATGGGGGGATGGGTGGAATGCCAAATATGAATGGCAACATGATGAATGGCATGAATGGCATGGGTGCTGGAAATTACAACAATTACAATGGTGGTTGGCAAGGCCAAGGCAACTACAATCAAATGAACGGTGGTGGGAATTACAATTCGAATGGCTACC
Source organism: Rhytidhysteron rufulum CBS 306.38 (assembly GCA_000467735.1). Classification (NCBI taxonomy): domain Eukaryota; kingdom Fungi; phylum Ascomycota; class Dothideomycetes; order Hysteriales; family Hysteriaceae; genus Rhytidhysteron; species Rhytidhysteron rufulum. The sequence goes on from AJFL01001783.1 coordinate 15,711, forward strand.
AGAATGGTTATCAAAATGGTTACCAAAACATGTCAAATTCCTCAGCAGCGTTCCCGAATCAACAACGAACTGCCTTTGCAGACCCGCTGAATGGTGATAACGACGCGTATTTCCGAAAGCCGGTGAACCCACAGAGACACCAGCATCGCAACCGAAGGGCGAGACAGCCAGATTACCAACAGGTTAATCAGATGCATCATATGTGAGCGCTGCTGATGAGTGCGACACTCTTGTGGATGAATGATTCAAAACGATTACACCATATCACATATTCGACCTCATGTTTCCTCAATTCTACCTTTCTGGGTTTATATTTCACGAACTTCATAAACATATTTCTTTCTTTGGGGAGGTTTATCTCCATCCATCGCAGCCAGCCTCTGAGTTGGCTTCAGCAGCTGGTGGAGAAACCCAACTTTCCTTCTTGTTAGATATTTGCTCGGGACGGGCTCTACATTCGCTTTTCACTTCTTCATTGGAATCCTCCCCTCGATGGTGCTGGGTGAGAGGTTCTACAACCATCACAGCGACGGCGTTTAGGGTGTTTTGTTTTATCCTCGGTGTTGGATTACTTTATACCGGGTGAATGGACTGGTGTGGGTAGAGGGAATTATGGCGGCATGGGAAGGGGAAATAAGAAGTTTCCTACGTCCTGGTTATTTTTAAGTCTTATGCATTATTGGATCACTGGGGCTCCTCTAAATTAGGTGCGCTATCTGCTTATTCTCGAGAATGATAGTTCTCAATCGAGTCCTTGTCTATTAAATGTGATAAATTGCCATTGAATGTGATGTGCGAAAGAGCTCGTGATTTTTGATACATTCCCACATGGCCTGAAGAAGTATATTTCCCTTCGTGGTTCTCCTTGAGGTACAGTGACGTTCTTTACAGAGTTTTCTTTGTCTTGTGAGCGATTGCACAATGTTTCAGCCGTATGCGGCTTCGAGAATGGTGTCGTCTGCGTTCCTTGATTGCAAGCCACGGTACTAAATAACTGCTTGTATTCTCTCGGGATAGAATGAGTTGTCTTGTTACAAGAAAAGTCTTCGTCATTGATGTCGTACGTGGATGTTCACGATGCTACTCTGTGGTGCAAACCAACATCTTCACTGAATCAGTCCAACCAATCAGCATACATTGTCCCACGGACCCCGTTCGGAATCCTTCCATCTGTAACAATTACAACAGGAACCGATCGACCAGAACCAGGTACTTCAATATCAATATGTGGATCAGAAGTCCCTGAAACGCAGCCAAGGAACGCGGAAAAAATACACGTGTGGGGTTGTCTTAGACACCGCTATCCGAAGGAGTTCGCAGCTCTTGTCCCAAGGTTGAAATGCGCCGTAGAATATCCATAATCCGCTTCCAACACGAACACCATCGCAACTCAACAGATAAGCAAGTGTCCAGCTCTTCCAAAGGCGCGCGGTTAGACACACGGACTCCTATGCGAGACAGCCGTCAGCATTCCTCTCTGCACATAGCCATGAGGAGAAGATGTAAGGCTGGGGCACAGTACTTGAACACGCGAGAGGGCACCTTGGACCCGCCGTGAGAGGTTTTTCGACCTGCATCTCTCGAACCATTTTTCAAGGGTTCATGTTGGACTTTTTCGGTTTTCCTTCTTTGCCTGGCCGCCTTATTGGGGCCGAGGAATGGACTGTGGTTTGAATACTATCCGGAGAACCTGAGGTGTCCGTGGAGCGTTTCATCTCCCTCGGCCAACCCGATGGATTACGAACGTGAACACCCGACTGAACATGAGGAGAATAATGGAGATAATTGAAATTGTAAGTGTGCAAAGATCTGTTTGTTATCTCTCACGACGGATTTTCGGGAATCATCTATACACTAATTTTATCCCTCGTGGCACTTTATTCACGCCGTAGAATCCACAAGGCTATGCACGATACGTACTGCGGCCCCAAAAACGCGGCAACACTTCTTGTGTTTGACATGATATGTACCCCTTATATCTTTTTGGACCCATATACAATAGGCCATCGCAATAATAACCTGGTCTTTGGGAGCCTAAGCAACGTTCACATTCCATCCGGTCTTATTCTGCAACCTACATAGCCCCTCCAGGGCACGACCTTCCCCAAACGGGTATTTGAGACAACAGGACCTTCATATGTGTCCCCGAGGCTGACAGACCTCCCGCCTATCTCTATGGAGATGATCGCCACCTTGGGTCTTGGGGCTATGGGTAGGTGTCATGTCCAGGGGTTTAAGCTGTGCCTCAAGAGACACAAGAGATCTCTAATCTCAGGTTCTGCAATGTCCCTGACTTCAGACGCTCTTTGTATTTCTTCGTTCAACGCGCATACTGGCTTCTTTGGGGGCCGTATGAACGTATATTTTGGTTGAGTTACCCTCGTGCTACTTGCTCTGTCGACCTTTATTTCACTCATTGCAATAGTAACGCTGGTTCTGTTTATTATTTAGTTCTTCTCACGATCATTTATCTATACCCTTGAGACAAAAACTACATTCTCTACACTCCTTCATTCTAGAACATCGACAATGGCATGCCATAATGTCTACACCATTTCTATCTTGCTTTCCATAATGCATTGGATATCATGCATTTCAGCTACCGCCCAGGCTGGGACTGGACCAAAAGCACCGGACAGAGTCCTCAGAGCAGCTACTAGACAATCTGATCTCTTCAAAAGAGACACGAGGATCCATAAAAGATTCAATGCCGATTTGGCTTATATTGACTGTGAGCACCTTTTCTCTAAGTCCTCTTACACATTGCTGATTTTGATCTAGCGGAGAATTCTTTCCGAAGCAATGAGATCTTTGCATCTAGCGTTCGCCTACAATCTGAAACACCTATTCTAGTCTTAGAAGATATCGATCACTTCTTGGAGGATGTAGAGTGCACCCCTTCATCTATGATGTTGAAGTTTGTTTCTAGTGTTGCGGCTTCAGATGCTCATCATGCCTGTACTCATGAGAAGGGCTCCTACGTGATTACTTCTCACTCAGGATGCAATGCTGATGGGGAGCGCGCTGTTTATAAGTAAGTTTCATATCCACGTTGAAGCCATACTCTCGCTGACATGTCCCAGAATTAATGAAGTTACACCAACAAAATATGGTCATGCCCTTGAGATGTCTGCCACCGAACAATCATGGGAAGAAGCATTCGGCCGATTCAACGTCAAGTTTGGCTATACTAAGGAATCTCATTTGTTCCGGAGACATGCCCCTGCCAAGCGCTCAACACCTGCTATGTATGGCGTGGTAAATGCTACAACGACGGCGAACGTGGCGGCGAACGTTACAGCGGCGGCGAACGCTACCATAATTGCAAATGCTACTATAACCGCCCCTATAACTTCGATCGATCTCTCTCAGCCACTCCCAACAGCCGGCGCTGAAGCATCCTTCGATCTATCCTTCTCCACCGCAAACTCCACATTTGACATCCCTCTCCCCCCAGAGGCGGAAGATTTGGCAAAGCTCCCAGTTACTGCTGGTTGTGCACTTTGCACGAGCTCGGGATACTTGGTTCTGACCCAAGGAGCTTTCGACGTTGACTTGACCATTGGTGGGGAGAGCGTGATTGATTTTATCAAAGGCGGATTTATCGAATTAAGGGCGGATTCTTTGGCAGCACATATCGAGCTTTCGGCCACTCTTTCTGATTCTTCCGAGTTCTCATTCACACTCCTCGCACTCCCCGTCGTAGGGTTTGCAGTAAGTCTTTCTTCACTAATATTTATATTCCACTCTAACACATCTTCTTAGATCCCTGGACTTGGTCAAATAGGCATAGCCTTTAACGCCGATATCCAAGCAGCGTACTCTGTTGAAGGAGGCATCGAGCTAACATACGGTTTCGAACTAAATGTATATTTCCCTATCAACCCCCCATCGAATCCCCATCTAACCCCCACTCCCCAGGTCCCAACCAATTCCACCGCCCGCCTCGACTTCGGTGACTTCTCCGCCTCCAAAATCCAAGGGTTCGAAGCCCCCCAGCTATCCCTAACCCCTTTCAGCGCAAACCTAACCGACGTAACCGCCAACCTAAGCCTAGCCTTCGTCCCCTCCCTTCCAATCGGCTTCTCCTTCCTCGACAACCAATTCGTAGCACAAGCAGGTCTAACCCTCGACCTCCCAAAACTATCCGCCACAATCGAAACAATATCCGAAGGCACCAATGCCGCTTGTGAATCTCTCAATGGCACCACTCCCACTAACACCACATCAAACACCACAACCCTCAGCACCAGCACCCTAAACCCCTACCTTCCCCCCTCCTCCATCCCCTCAATCCTCAACGACCTCTCCCCCCTCCTCCACATCTCCCCCTCAATTTCCCTAGCTGTAAACCTCGAAGCCGAGCTCTCCCTCCCCGAAATCCCCATCCTCGACCCCTTCGCAACGGAAATCGCTTTGCTGGAAACAGAGTTCCCGCTTCCGACGGCTTGTTTGGCTATTGGACAGGGGTTTCAGCCTGCAGTGAGCGTGTTTGCGGAGAGGACGGCTAGTGTGGTCGCGAGTGTCAGTGAGGCGAGTGCGGCGGCTATGAGGACAAGGGCGGCGGAGTCGGCGCAGAGGAGGGGGACGGGT
>AJFL01001784.1:0-12839 GCA_000467735.1 Rhytidhysteron rufulum CBS 306.38
GTAGTATTAATTTATCTTGAAGATCGTGTGTCATTTGTATTAATGCGCACGGTCCACCGCGTGTACGGGAACTTTTGAACTAGTACAGTACTTAAAGCAGTTTATTCCTTGCAACGTATTAAGCAGAGCTCAACTTGATAGGATAAAGGGCACATGTTATTTTCAGGGTCTAGGACAGAGAAGATCATGCACCAATTAGAACAAACTCATTCATAGTAGATGCGTATGAGAAAAAAGTTCAAGTGCGGGCATATTTGTCCGTGCTGAATTATTTACTCTTCAGTATTATACATACCAGTCTCTTTTTGACCACTCACGTAACCATTCCAAACCCACAAGTAAATTACAATTTCCACACAATGATCCATCGAATCTAAAGCACAATTTTCTTACATCCACCCCTATCTCAAGAAACAACAACAACTCCCTCCCCACCCCTATCCCCACCCACCCTCACCATCCGAATCCTAGCGCCGTCCTCATACCCTTGAGTATACTTAACCTTACACCTCCTAGCCCAACTCTCAATAGTCCCATTATCCGCAGCCTGCAAATCATATATTCTCTTCTCGTCCTTCAAGTCATTGACCGTATCAACCAACAACCTAGTAACATTAACGTCCCTCCAAGACTTGAAGCTCTCCGTCCCACGATTATACATTAAAAGGCTTAGAGGAATCAAAGCCGAAAGCACCAAAGCGATGAGACCGACAAGAAGAATCACAGGCACGTATGTGATGCGGTAGAATTGGTTTGTGGAGACGGCTTGGATGTCGTATGTAGCGGTCTGGGTGGTCTCATTCTGGTTCGTTACTTCCCATATCATGCGTTCTATTTCACCAGCCGCGTAGAGGAAGTTGTTTGCCACCATGCCGAAGTCGGTTCCTTTGATGCCTAGACAGTTTCCTGTGATATCCCGCCCGCCACTGCAGGTTATGGCGCTGTTTTGGAGCGCTGGGCCAATGCCGGGCATTTGACCCTGTGTACCGGGGACGTGGACGTTGAGGTTGACTTGCCAGTTGGAGATTAATAGGGGGACAGGCTCCTTGGCATCATCATACGTGCTGGTTGTTCGTCGCCAAGTTTGGTCAGGGAGACGCGTGTAATTGTGGTGGCCTTTTTGGCGGGTCACAGAGCACGCGATACCCCAAACCGACATTATGGCTTTGGTGCCGGAGAAACCTTTATCATTGGAGGTAGAGCCTTGGCCGGTCATGTTAAATGCGGCGTAGTCTAAATCTCCAAAGGGGGATTCTTGGGGTGGATACGTGGTCGTATTTGTGAGGTTGAAGCTTGTCATGAAGCCAAGATATAATTCGGTGTAGTTGAGGGTGAAGCCTACCCAGGTGTAATTGTCGTTGTATGCGCTTGTCATAACGGATGATTGACCAGGATAGAGACCCTGAAACAGCTTCTCGCCTAGGAAACTCGTAATTGAGACTTGGAATCCGCCCATTGGAGTAACTGACATTTTATCAGGCGCTTGTGGTTTGCAATCGATGGATAGCCTGTATCCGGGAACGTTGGACAGCGAGACCACGGAAGGTGGCACAGCGTTCATAGAGGCTCGAGTCGAATTGACACCTACATAATAATTTCCATCCAAAAAACTGCTGGCGTTTTGGTATGATAATGCTGTTAGCATACCGATGGCGTCGCTGCTGAAATTCGCATTCTGTTCTCGGTTGAATGGGGTGCGGAATTGCGCCGTTAGGTTGGGAAGATTATCGCTCAGTAAACGAAGACTAGCCGTAGATGCGCCATTGTCTATTTGAAATGCTTCATAGGCAATCATGTTCGAGAACGACGTGTTGGCTACAGCAGATGACAGGACCAGAATGGCGAAAAGTATCAGGCTCGGCTTCCCAGTCCCAGATAGGGTAAAGAACTTGAAAAGGTCGTAAGATCCGGTGGTTGTCCTGCTGGCTTCGACCAGTGCAGAAAGAGGGACGGCTCGAGAGGGTTTCTTTTCCGTCACAGCAGATACCCGAGCAGAGGAAAACCAAAACCAGTTGAATGTCGTGAGGAGAAGAGGGGCGAGGAACGCTCCGCAAACGAAGTCGATGGCCTTTGCTTGGATTTGAGTGAGTCTCCCGCCTAGCGCACTAGACTTCAAACTCATCTGGATCTCATCCGCTGATATCGCTAGCCAGGCTATCAGCCCAATGATTGGGAGGACAAAGAGAAGCGTCGCAGCTAAGGTCCATGGGACCCATCGGGTTTTGGATCGCGTTACTGGAGCGTATTGGACCAGTGAACCAGAGGTCGTCGAAGCCGAAGCTTGCTTGGCATTTGGCTGTTCCTGATCCTGCTCCGATGGGCGTTCATAGACAGCAGGACTTTCCTTTTCGCGTGATCTTCCAAACATGGTTGGGGACTGCTGATGGCCGACGTGAAGTTTGGATTATGGCAAACAGTGTTTGCCTCTTGGGCACGAGGGAGGATCGCCCTAAAAATGAGAGTTAGAGAGAGGGATTTGGGGGAAATCGCAACACGCGGGGAAACAACGAGCTGAACGTATGTTAATATATTAGTCTTGACAGTGATTTCCACTGCATGTCTGCCTTCTCGCCCGAGTGCTGTCATTTTGGGGCTAAAATCCTTCGGTGCAAGCACCGGGTTGGTGTCATAGCAGAGCGTAGGCGAATCAAGCCCCAATAAACAAAACAGCAGTAAGACCACAACCACAACCACAACCCGTAGAAATAAAAGGCCAGTATTATAGATAGATTCTGTAGCACCTACTCTATATTAACATTAAGTTTTAGTAAATAATTATGTTGTGGTAAGACGATATTGCTTTGTTACTGAGTTAAGGGTTTGCCTGCTACGACAAATTACACCACCCCAGCCGGTGCAAACACAAGGGTACAAAAACGCTGTTTGTGACAAGGATGCAGCCATGTTCAAAAAAAGCTTAGTGACTATTTAGGCATTATCTTAAGCTTCGCAAAGAAAGGCTAGGCACGCCAAAATAAAGCGGATTTCCGGCGAGGGCGAGGCCTATTGATAGATGTCGGTCGAGAAATGCATCCAGCATCACGCTCCTGCTACTCATCAACGAACATTAACTATAGATCAACCTACTAAGAAATGACTTTAATGATTCGTGAATGACGCGGTGAAATGGTCCACGGGCCTGTTAGCAAGGATATTCACGTCCGTAGTTGAAGGCTCCAGCCTGGCTCTCGCACGTACAGCCACCACAATAGTTCTGCTAGTGCGTGTTGTGAATATTGGGGGCCAAGACACGGACGGGAAGCCTAAACTGCATTCGGCTACTCTAGCGTCGTTGGAGAAAATGGGTTGAGTGGGGGCCAAAAGACGACCCCGAGTAATCCATCCATCTCTTGGCCCGGCCACTGAAACGTTCACCCTCGTACCTTAATTTAACAACAAGCCTTTCACCACCCTACTAATCAACATCTGATGTTCAATTCACAGAGCCTCCTGCTCTAGTCGCCTTAGAGCCTCAGCTGTCCAAATGGTATGGCTATGCGTCTTCCCCAACGTTCCAACCTGCCCTCTCCATGCCTCTCTCTACATAGCAATGGCCTCCTGTTGCTTACCCTGATGTTCTAGCACAATCCCAAGATTATTCATAGTCCATAGCGTGTCCAGATGCCGAGGCCCATAAATTTTTATGCGTCCGTTCATTGCCTGCCAATGCAACACGGTCCGACACCACTGAAAGTCCAAAGAGTGTGTGGGTGCAAGGAACCAAGCATCTTGATCTGAGCTTCCATAGCTTCCCTATGATGTTCCAAAGCTTCCTCCAACCTTTCTTGTTTGCGGAAACCCCTCGCGAGCGTGTTAATTCTCCAAGTAATCTCATGGTGGTCTTTGGGTATGATTTCACGAAACTTTGTAACCGCCCTTACGTGCATGTCTTCGGCCTATGGATAATCACCCAGGTGGCGATAGACCCGGCCTAGCTAGTTGATCGTCCAAAGGGTTCCGAGGTAGCTTGCATTTCCCAATTTGCAGAGGATGTCGAACAGGATACAAATCATTGAAAGGATGTGGTTCGCATTGTCTTCATCGACTAGGAGACTTGCCGCTTTTCTTGTTTTGCATATCGACGCAGACGAATTGGTAAGAAATACACGCGCGGATATGTGTGGCAGTGTAAGTGCTACTTCTTCTGCATTGTATACCACCAATTCACTACATAGTCTGGGAACAGTAGCTTTGACGGGATATTCGATTGGCTCGCCCAAAGGATTTCTTTTTTGAATATCATCTGCAAGCGCGATTTCCAACTCGCTTCGAGTGAGGACTTCGGTGGAGCAACACATTCAGATCAGCAACCGTTTGGCCAGCACTTGCTTATATTTGTATTCCAGTGAAAACTTTTGTAAACCTTAAGCGTAGTAACCATTGAGTCCTAGTAGCGTAGCAAACCGTCGTATATCGTAGATTTACCATCGTCATAGCAGTTTCTACGACATGATATCGATTATCATGTCCCTATACAAGGAAACATGCGTTTACCGCATCTCGAGGGAAATATGACATTAGCAGATCCGATATTCTTGTGAACCCAACCATAGGCATGCAAGTTGGAAACTATAAGGTAGATATTGTGTGCCAAAGCATCATTCTTCCAATGGTGGCATAGGCGGACGTGCCACACAGTCTTCGAGGATTTGAGCTTGTCTGAGCGAACCATTAAGATCAATAATGTATGTAATGACCTGGTTTGCCAGATGCCTTAACTGGATTTCGTCAAGAATGTTGCCGGGTAGTAGAAATTGGCTATGGGAAGAATTCCAATGAAACAGGAGGTCTGATAAGATCTTGGTCTTCTGGGCTAAACAATTCATTGACATCGTTGAGTGAGAGGTTCGCGCGGATTTTGAACAGCAGGTAAGTCCCCATAGCTGGAGCAAGGGGGGTCGAGAGGAAGGAGATGAAGACTAAAGGCTCCTGGTAGAGATTTATAAGGCAACCGTAGCAAGGTTGTTGAAGGGCCATATTGAGCCTTCTGCTTGCATTATGACCAACAAATTTGCAGGCGAGGCATATCGTCAACGAATAGTGGCTGACAATGCGTTGCACGACCGATCAGGCAGACAAAAATTGCCCTTCTGGCATTTTAGATTTCGGCACTTGCGGGAGGCTGCCTACTTTATTGAGGTCCGGATTAATCATTCATTGAGATAGCAGTCTCTAACCTGGGGTTGGGATGAGTTGCCAATTAGTATTAGAGCCTATGTTGCACACTGTAGTTATTAGCTTTGTGCCATATATGCGAAGAATCAGAATCATCGCTAAGCTTAGACCTTTATTCATGATGTTGTTTTCTCGATTTTAACGATCCGCCGAGATGATCATTGTAGTTGTTCTTGCGATCACTACTTCGGGAATGTCGTCGAGTCCGGGTGGCCCGTGCGCCCCAGCTCTGATTCTTCAAGTTCAACCGTCACTCTTTCAACAACTTCATAACTCGTACAACGTACTCTTTCAGAAGATCACCAAGCACAATCGACGTGGAAATACAATACTTGCCGGTGAAAATATACGAAAGTAGTATTATAACCCACGCCACCGTCGTGGTTTCACATAGAACAAGAGATTTCGCGATACCTTCCAAGAGAGTATAAAAGTAGACAAAGGCAGCTATATATTTCCATCAACAGAGACACGATGTTAAAGGAAGAAGACTGATAATCATTTATAAGGTTGGAGCTACCAATCCCAGTCAGGTTGAGTCCGAATAAGGGGGTTTACTTAAGCCATGCTTAATCTGGACCTACGCCTCCTGGATGCGGCGTTTGCACAAGTAAATACTCTAGCAACGGCTGGAGAGAGCATCGGATGTATGGTTATGGATTCTCTAAATCATGTTCTAAATATCAAGGGAATACCGTGGTCGGAATCCAAAGACAAGATGTGACACGCTGGCGAAAAAGGAAAACACAATGTTGCAATCAAGAGAATGCCGATTTTCCAGTAAGATGGTTCATGGTACCACGTCGGTATTCCGCCGTTGTACAGAGATACAGAATGCTAACAGTACAACCACGCCTCCCGGAGACATGGTTCGGAGCTACTCGGTCGACCTCTTGAGAGTACTATGGCTTCCAAGGGCGCAAATCATATTTGAAGACCTTTTCTGCAGACATATATTTTCTTTCTCGTCTCTCAATCCAATTTTGCAGAGAACCTTCATTTCTACAAAACAATTACAAGGCATCAAGGCACGAAACAGCGGCTTTCTTATATCAATTCGGGCATAAGATCTACAAAAGCAGCAGTAGTCTGTGCTTAGTTGGTATCCATAGCATCATATTCTAGCCACATGGGTGTTATAGGTGCGTCATGCCTTTCTATCATTTTCAATCTAATCCTTAAGCGTTCATAGAAGATGACGGTGTCACAACTACCTCCGCCACGGAATCTACGGTAGTGAATCCTGAAACGGAGATACTATCGGAGGCTGAGGCCGCAAGACTGATGCGCAAAATCGACCTACGAGTACTGCCAATACTCTTTATCGTCTATGTAACTTCGATCCTAGACCGGTAAGGAGACCTACGAGTCCGTTAGTATCTCTTCACTAACCTGAAGTTAGAGGAAATATTGGAAATACCCTCACCATGCGTATGCCCCAAGAGCTTGGTTTGACTAGCCAGCAACCAAACGTGGCTTTGGCTATATTGTTTCCATCTTATATAATCTTCGAGATTCCTTCCAACATTCTGCTCAAAAGGTTTACTCCTCACGTTTGGATATCGTTTTGCGTACTTGGTTTTGGCATCGTCATGATATGCCAGGGCTTCGTCCAGAACTACAGTGGCCTACTTACAACACGTTTCTTCCTCGGTGTCTTCGAATCAGGCCTTTTTCCAGGATGTTTCTATCTAATCAGCTTCTGGTACAAACGAGAGGATTCCCAGAAGCGCTTCACGGCATTCTACTGCTCTGTTCCTCTATCCTCTGCTTTCTCAGGGCTTCTTGCCACAGCTATTGCGAAAATGGATCATGTCCGAGGTCTTAGCAATTGGAGATGGGTGTTTATTATAGAAGGGCTTCTGACCGTTCTAGCTGGAATCGCTGCATTCTTGTTCGTGAGCGATTTTCCCAGCCAGTGTAGCTGGCTATCCGAGAGGGAGAGGCAATATGTACTCTCAATTACTCGCACTGACGAATCAAGCTCGGAGAAGCTTACTATGAGGGACATCCTAGATTTTTTCAAGGACCCTAAGAACTACTTTGCTGCACTCATGTATTTCTGTAAGTCTAACCTCCTGCTCACTCGGAAGTGGAACCTAACCTTTGCCAGCGATTCTTTTTCCAGGTTACGCGTTGTCGTACTTCGTTCCGACAATCGTGAGGACATTTGGATATTCCGTCATCCAGACACAGCTCCACTCAGTCCCTCCCTTTGCGGCTGCGCTCACCTTCTCCATCGTTATGGCATATCTCTCAGACTGGGCAAGAATCCGTTTACCATTCATCCTTTTCTCCACCATAATCCTGATTACAGGTCTGTCAATACTTCTGACCACACATTCCAATTTCTCGGTGCAATATGCTGGGTTAATTCTATCTTGCATGGGCGGGATTTCTGCCGGGCCTGTCATTGTGGGCTGGTACATGATGAATATCCAAGGACATAAGCAAAGAATCATTGGTTCGGGGTGGATTATTGGTTTTAGTAGTACTGGTGGACTTGTGTCTACTTTTACTTTTTTGACTAAGTATGCGCCTTATTACCGTATGGGGTATTCGATTTGTTTGGCAATGTCAGTGCTGTTGATTTTTACCTCTCTAGGGTATGCGTTTCTGGTTTGGAGGGAAAGGCGTAGTGATAGTCATGGCAATATTAAGGAAGATGAATTGCTTTCATTTTGAAGTACATTCGTCGTGGGATGGGATTCCCCCAAGGGAACCCTCTATGGGTATGTGCAAGAATTCTAGGCTCACTCCAATACACATACGCAGTTCTTGGTACTAAATTCGATCGATTGTCACGATATTTTCAGGTAATTATCCTACAGGCCTACTCTGCCCAATTATTAAACGTAGAATACATCCAGGGGGGATAGAATTCATGCCCTAGCGTGTAAAATTCACCTAGATTGATCGATTTAGGTCGAGCCACATCCGACCACTGCCATTTACATGAACGATACAACGAAAGCCACCAGTTGGTACCCAAGAAGGCATCAATGAGTGATATATATACTTCAGTTTCAAGGCTTCGAAGCAGTGTAACACAACGAATAATCTCATTGGCGATGGTCCAAAAGCGCCTGCATTAACTTGCAGTGGCACAGCCCCGACAGCTTTTATTCTCAAATTTCCCCCAGCCTTCCACACAAACCTTTGAAACTTCAAAACCTTTTCTTGTTTCGTCGATATCATGTCGTTTGGCTTTAGTATTTCCGACTTCATCGCTATTGGTAAAATCATTACTGATATCACGAACAGCCTTGGCTCTACCACGGGTTCGGCGGTAGAATATCAGGAATTATTACGGGAACTGGAATTATTGCGACGTGCCCTCCGCCATCTCGATCGACTCCAGACACAGTCGCCATCATCTAATCTAGACTCAATTAAATATACGGCGCTCAGTTGCCAATACCCACTTACGGAATTCCTTAACCGGATTGAGAGACAATACAAGACTCTGGGGCTCTGGAGTGAAGGCAACAAAGTCAAAAACGCTGCCGAGAAGATACGATGGTCATTTCAAGAGAAAAGGGAAATACAAAAGCTTCAGAGCTACTTGAGTGTTCACATTGGAATCATCGATATCTCCCTTGCTGAACACGGGCTGAAAAGAATGGAACTGTCCTCGCGAGAGTCTGAGCAACGCTTAAATTCTAACCGAAGACTCTTATTGGATATCAAAGAGGGGATATACGCATTGCAGAGATCTGGAGAGAATATGATAGCCACACTACCAAACATTGGACGTAAAATACTGGATGATTTGAGTAGCTCATGGAAAACTATATTGGACATGGTATCTAAAGTCTCGTGAGAAGCCGCATATATGCAGTTACAGCTATCCGCTAACGTATATTAGCGCCACGTCCCAACAAATATATGCGACTGTTCTAGATATCAAGGCCTCATTGACTTCAATTGATACTAGGTGGACATACTTCCAGGCTCCTCTTACGGTCGAGGATGCTTTGGGGTTCGTATTAACGTTTCCTTCGGAGTTCGACTTCCTAATGCTTGAAGTTGTTATCAAGGAGGGATTCAAGCATGGCCGCGGAGCATTGGCCGTCAGGGCTGGGAATTTCGAGCTGTTCAATGCAAGGAGGAGCTCACAGGTGTTCTCTGCAGATACGCGTTTGCTTCCTGGGACGCACGTCACTATGGCCATTATCCTTGGCAAGGTCAGGTGCACTTCAAATGATGAAACCTGCCCCATACTTTCTTGCCAGTCCCAACGAACTAGTGTTGGGCCTGGAGGAGTACGAATATGGTAAGCATATACATCCTAGATTTCAAACATGTTAAGCTCGGCCTTAGACAATCATCATATCCAACATCTTTGGATCGAGTATCTAGCTAGAATTCCTCAACTACTAAGCAAGCACTCAAAGAATGATGAGCTGAAAGATGTCACCGACTCTATAAGTCAGCCGTTGTTCAAGATCTGTATCTCATGTTCATTGCTCTTCTCATTGACTAACCAAAACTTATATCTAGAAGCCAAGAACCCCCTTTGCTCAGCAGCTCAAGACGCAACGCAAACCTACTAATTCCACCAAAAACTACGTTTTCAATGTCCAAACGCCTCTATTCAGAAATTGGAATCTACCCGGTTTTGAGCTCCATGAGCCTGCCTTAGGAGGTTCTTTTCCCTCCATAATTCAACCGACACGTTCGCTTGGATCGAATGATTATCCGCGTCCCACAATCAGCCAATCCTCCGAGTTAACGTTCGATACATCAAAATATCGTTTTATACCTGAGATACCACGAGAATAAGAAGCTAAAACTAGGAAGACTTGGGGTGCAATAGAATGATTACACTGAAGCTCCATGTAAATAAACTACAAGGTATATACGGGCTTTAAAGGGTTCTTCGGATACCCATCTTCCATTAATTCATTGAGGTTTTCTATAAGGTTTCCATGAAGTGACTTTTATATATAGTCACGTGATACGAGAATTGGATTTCATGAGTACCCTAGATCACTTAATTATAGTAGAGGTCTATCGAAACATATATGAAATAAAGCTCTAGGGCCATATTTCTCGGAAGGACATATCTCGTTATCTTCACGAAAGTAGCGACTTAATCAGCATCGGAGATGTGCTAGTCTCCGCGAACCTTCCCCGCTTCAACTCTCCACGAATCACTAACATTTGGCAGCCAAATCCACCACTGAAACCCCCTCATTTAATCAGCAAGAACAACCTCAAAAACACCAAACATCAATTCACTCTTCCGCCGAAAGGAATCCTTCAGAAACGGGGTCGCCGAAGATAGTCTAGAACTGCCGAAGGAGCGCTGAGAAAACATCTAGATCAGGCTCCAACGACCTAGAGACGATCTTCGGGAATCCTTGTTATCTCATCCCAATGAATGCAACAACCAGCTTCCTTATAAGGCCTTAGAGCTATCACGATCTTACTTTATTTTCCCTTCATCCTTTTTCCTATTTTGTTTGTTCGGATTTATATATAGATACCCCTTCTCGCTTTTCCTTTTCTTCCAATATCGTTCAGAGTTTTTCAGTCACTTCGCCACCATGCCCGCTCTCGACCTCAACAACGACCACCTTACACCGCACCCTCCAACACTCGCTGAACTCGAATCCCCTATCCACCCAGAACCCATCCTGCAACTCCGCACGGGCAAAGTCAAGCCCTTTAAAGACCAACCCTACACATCCGCCATCTACAAGACGCCTCAGAAAAAACCAATTTTCGTTTCCCGCCTCGGATGCATCGGAGACGAGCGTTCTTATCCTCCACACCAAAGTCCCGATAATGCATTACTGCACTATTGCAGCCGGCACTATCTTTCATGGCGCGAAGAGCTCCCAGGAGAAAAGCATTTATTCGCCCCTGGCGCTTTTGGCGAGAATTTAGTCAGTGAGACATGGAATGAGCGGAATGTTTGTATAGGTGATTTAGTAAGAGTGGGAGACGAAGAAAGAGGTGTGGTGATAGAAGTCACGGGACCAAGACAACCATGCTACAAACTGAACCACCGTTTCGAGCGCGCAGACATGTCGAAACTCGCACAAAAAACCTTTCGAACAGGATGGCTGTATCGGGTTATTAAAGACGGATACATCACCGCCGGCGACACGATCCGCGTTCTAGAGCGTCGACATCCTGATTGGACAGTCTCGCGTATCCAACACCATCTCTACGTTGATCGAGAAAACATCTCCGCGCTGAAAGAAATGCTGGATTTAAACGAACTATCCGCGGAACTAAAAACAATTTGTCGAAACCGTCTAGATAAGAAATTTGAGAATATGGAAGGCAGGTTACTAGGTGAAGAGTCCTGGGCCAATAAAACATGGAAGGAATACCGAATCACAACCAAGCGACGCGAAACCCCTACCGTAACCTCATTCATTCTTTCGGCACTCCAACCTATCGAGGACCCTGAACCAGTTCAACCTGGTTCCCATGTTCGTTTGAAACTGGGCGGGAAGCTGGTTAGAGCTTATTCGGTTGTGAGTGGCAACGCAAATCACTTCGAACTCGGTATAGCACTGGACCCGCAAAGCCGAGGGGGGTCGAAATTCCTACATCAGAAAACGAAGGAGGGGGATGTCATTACCGCAGGACAAATAACATCAAGTTTCCCTCTCGCTTCTACCGCAACCCATCACATCATCATTGCAGGTGGGATAGGTATAACGGCATTTATTACCGCACTCAAGGTTCTCAAAGACGAAAACAAGAGTTACGAGGTTCATTTCGCGGTTAGTGATTCTGTACCCTTTCAACGCTACATCGATGAGCATGTAGGCCATGTTAGGATCTACAGTAAATCTCAAGGCCAACGAATGGATATTTCCGAGATTCTGGCTCAAGCCACACAAACCACACATATCTATACCTGCGGTCCCTCGCGTCTTATGTCCAGCGTCACGCAAAAAGCTTCATCCGTTGGAATTTCCGAAGATCGCGTCCACTTCGAAACCTTCCAAGTCGATACATCCGGAGATCCGTTTACAGCAGAGTTAGTTGCGAGTAAGAAAACGGTGGAGGTGCCAGGGAATAAGTCGTTGTTGGATGTGCTTAGGGATGTTGGGCTTGATATCGATTCATCGTGTGAGGCGGGGAACTGTGGGACGTGTAGGGTGGAGGTTTGTGGGGGGAGGGTGGAACATAGGGGGACTGGGTTGTTGGAGCAGGAGAAGTGTGTTGCAATGTTGAGTTGTGTTTCTAGAGGGGTTGGGAGGATTCAGTTGGATCTTTAGGATGGAGTGCTTTCTAGCTAGGTAGTATAATTGCATTAAGGGAGTTGTATTCCCTTCTACATGTGAAACATTATCCGGTATTACTTGTCTTAAACGTGTGTATTTGCTTCAATATATAAATCAGAGCTTAGTTTCCATTGACTTAGGAGGTTACTCTCTACAAGGTAAACCTATGTCGTAGTACCGTACAGAGACATTGGGTCTAAAGTGGGTTATCAGGGGTTTACTGGGGTTTGGACTTATCATTATAGGCTATGTACACAAGATTGCAACACTACATACCGCACCACCTCTTCAGCACACCAAGAACCTCATTTATCCCGCCCCTTGATCAAATCAGCAGCCTAAAAATGTTACTATTTCTCATCCCCAAAAACATTCTCAAACACTCACCTTCTCAGCAACAGCATAAACCGT
>AJFL01001787.1:0-26268 GCA_000467735.1 Rhytidhysteron rufulum CBS 306.38
CCACCCATCACCGCGTACTTCCCCAGTTTCACAAGGCTGTTTGACACAAAACTACGTACGGGCCAGGTCGTGTCATATCAGTACTCCAGCCCTTCTCAGAACAAAAAGGCCCCAGCAAACAAGCAAGGCCCACAACACAAAACACCTACATATCATGCATACAATCACCCTAGAACAATTCCCAAGTACGTCAGTCTTGGTCAATTGGTAGAGAGCAAGATTAACCGGACACGCCCTGCAGCATGAAAATCACTTCCCCTGTAAAACACTTCGCACCGGGCAATCAAACACCCAACAAAACCCATAGAAACTTGTTTTCGCACTTTACATTTTCTTTCGAGGAAACTCTAGCCTATCCTATATACCCGTAATCCTCTATGCACATAATGAAAATGAACCGTGGTGGTAGTGATGGAACAAAAAATAAATATCTACAGTCCATTACAAACCAATGCTATCGCGATAAAGATGACCCCGAGATAAATAGGAAATTGATATGAGATAGGAAAGGGACATCAGCATAGCGTTCTCATATTTATTTGTAGGTGTATATAGAGAAACCCTGTGTAGAGATATTCGAGATCTAAAGCCCCTTTCCTTTTTTTAGCACAACCAAACCCCTCTCCACTTTCCTTTCCTTTCCTTTCCTTTCCATCTTTCCCAAAAATCAACATGGAAAGCCCTCCCAAAAAAAAAAAGATACTCAAACCGCGATGCTTGTGATTGGATCCAAAAACGTGCGATCTCGGTGAGATCAAAAAGAAAGAATGACAAAATGTACAATGAAGCCGAAGGAGTGTATTTGTTGAGCGCATGAGTATTGCTGATTCCACGTCTGTTAAAAATGCGTCTGAGATCAAATAACATGCCTCAGAAAAATTGCTCATACCATGAGAGGCAGTTAGATTGAGTGAAACCCGTCAAGATGGAGAGAAAATCGTTGCATGTAGATCCATTGATACATGGAAAGAAAAGATGATTCATTCCTTACCACGAGAAACTCTCCTCGCGGAAATCAACGTTCCACACCGTCTCACGCATCCTCACAGCTCGTCGCACATCATCAGCCAGGCCACCTGTACCACAGACAGTGACACAAGCAGCACCAAGACCTTCGTTCATTTCTTGGTCGACGAGTGCCTGGACGTTGGGCTTGCCGGGGAACATTTGAACGCTAGCGCTGGGGGATTGAATCTCTTTGTTGCTACGTGGACGGGTGACGAAAAGGAGGATCTTGAGGATCTCACGGCGGCGAGGCATCGACAGGATCTGGGTCATCCAGGAACGAATCCATTCCAGATGCTCGGGAGATTGGATGACCCAGACGAGTGTGAGACGACGTGTGGCTGTGGTGCCATTGGCGTATTTAGCGACGATGTCTCGGACGTGAGGGACTTGATGCGCGATTCCTACACCAGCTGCCCAAAGCATGACTGTGCCGTACGAGGTGAGGTTCTCTCCGCCTATTATCCCTGGTCAGCAAGACGTCTTATAGTGTATGCAGCGTAATTGAAATAGATTGCGCTGCCATAATATTAAACAGGGGTATTTGTTTAGCGAGACTTACCATAAGGACCTTCAATAATAGCAGGGGTAACGAATCTACCCGCAGCAGACATATCAGCCTTTTTGAAGAGTGACTCGGTAAAACCTGTGCGTCGTCGAATGATCATGGAAACACTTGTCTTGCGCATTCCGAGGACGTCCTGGGTGTTCATGGCGAGACCCTTTTCGCTGTTGAGGTACTCTTCCTCCTCACTCCAAGCAAGCGAGAAAGGATGATTGGTCCACAGACCAATGGAAGGCATGAAGATGTAAGCATGCTGACCGGGCTGGAATTTCCAGGGGCGCGCCATGCGGATCGTAACACGGCATGCATCGCCGGGCAAAACCTCGACTTCAGCAGTCGTGCCACCTTTTCCAACATTGCGGATGATGATGAGAGTGAGTCGGGCAGCACGCTGTTGGGTTGTTAGTCATGAGTGTAACAAAAGTAGTCGTCCTACTTACTTCGAATGCCCAAATCGTGACTACACCATACATCATACGGAGTTGAGGAAGCTCCTTCAAGTGAATCCACACACCACCGACAGCAACAGCTGCAGCGATGATATGGAAGGTAAGGAAGGTCTCGTAAAATGCATGGCGGACGACAGACGGAGACTGGAGTAGAAGGAAGACAAAGGCAGCAGTTCCCTTGGATCGTTAGCTTTTGATCAAACCCTAAGATGGTGTAAAAACTTACGATTGTTCCAGTCATAATGAACTCGCTGTGCGAAATGGAAGCCCATACGGCAGACCAGCCAGCTGCGTTTGGTTAGTCAAACTGGTACAAAATTCAATGGAGTCTACTCACTGGAGTGAACCTTGTTCGCCACCCATGCGGCAGTGTGAGCAATAGCCTCGAAAACGACAATGCGACCAATCCATCGGTGAATCAGGTTGAAGGTGTCAAAGGAGATGCCACAGAAGGTGATGAATGGGTTGTTGCGTCCAGCCATAAGGAATAGCGGGATCATGTTCATGACAGCAAGAACACCGGTTCGGTTACGGAACTGTCCAGCGACAGACGCAAACTTGCCGTCGAATTCAATGGATAGGACACAGAAGGCGATGTTGGTGGCGAAATAGCCAAGTAACATGAACGTCTGGAGACGGCTGGGAAGCGTGCCGACGTTGAGAGCGGCCGACATCTTGAACTCTCTGTGATGGCGAGTTCGAAAGAGAGCTGAATCCAGGAAATGCTTCTTGAATCGTCCAAAGGTGAGGTTGGGGACGGCAAAGAATCGCTGGGATTCATTGCCGATAGCAGCGACGGTCCGTACATATCGAATCAGGTGGAAGACGATCTGGTAGACAATGAAGGCTGACACGAAGGCAAGCCAGATCCAGCCAAGCCAGTAAGAAATGTCGGTGTTCTTCAATTCAGCGGGATCGGGACCTTCACTGTCGCCGCCGCCTGAGGCAGTGACTAAGCGGGCCGCCAGGAGGAGGGCCACTCCTTGGAAAACATGCGAAAATGCCATGGTACAACAACAAAGGCCTGAGGAAGTTCTGGCCGGCAGACGTAGAGATGATGGTTCTTAAGAGCCCGAGGGTAAGGATCAAAAAGCAGACGCGCGTGACAGATTGGTAACGATTGGCACCTGCCTTGACCAGCAACGGACAGATATAGCAGAGGGAGCGATGGCACTCAAACGGGAACAACCGCCAGGATGGTCGACTGGAGTAGCGGGGACGGGGGGTCGAGCCAGGTGTTGATAATGCAGCGAGGTCACCGTGACCTACTTTGGCGGTTTCCGGAACGTGGGCGGTCGCGGGGATGATGCAACTGTATCAATAGCGCCTGATATCAGGGTCGAGGTATTCGCGAGGTGGCGTTTCGGCGGTGATGGCAGCGGGCCTGGAGGGGAGCAATCGACGCAAGGGAGATGCTCACAGGATGCGTATCGTATCTAGCAGCAGTCCAGGCTGGTGTTGGTGTAGTTGTTATTGACAATAGGCAAAAGAAGCTGGGCGGGGAATGCAGCCGAATAGCCAGGACCTGGGCGTTGGCAAGCAAGCAAGATGGCGGTGGTTGGTCGTGGTCGTGTCGTTTGAGTGTTTTAAACAAGGGAAGGGCAATGCAATACAAAAACTTAACGGCAATAGAAGAACTCGGTGAAGGCAGACGTGCTTGTGAGGTCGGCACGCCTGGATTGACGAGGAAGAAGAAGAACAAGAAGGCGACGAAGGACGTGAAGTGACTGACGTGGGTGAGAGGAGAGTGCAAAAGGCAACGCAGTAGCGAGTGGAGAGCGAGGCTTAAAGGGAGGCATCGCTGGGGTTTGACGCTTGTCAATTGTCGTGGTGTCGTAAAGGCAGGGCAGCCGGGTGCTTGGCTCTCAGGAACGCACAGCCTAAGCGGGGCGACCAGGGGCAGACCAGCGAAAGCAGCTGCAGTAGGGGGGGTGGGTAGGGGCAGTAAGGGCAGTAGGGGCGCCATGCCAGCGACTCAGCGCCATGATTTGCAGAAAGGGCTGCAATCCTCTGCGCCCGCTGGTGGAATCGCCCAGCCCCACAGGCTCGTCCCCCTGCGCCGTCTGCCCACGCCGTTTCAAATGCTCCGAGGCTCTCCCTCTCATTTGGCCTGTGCCTGCGTCTGTGAGCCAGCCAGCGTCATCTTCGACAGTCTTCCTGCTCGCTATCTAATCGGCCTCCTCCTGCTCTCGTCCTGGTCGATTCAGATCGTTGCCGCTGCCTCGCTTTTCGTCCTGCATTAGGAACATCGTCCTCTGCTCCTCGACACCCTCATGTCCGCCGTCTTCCTCTGCTTCCTCTTCCCCTTCCACCCCCAGCAGCACCTGGAGTGAGCGTCCTCCCTCTTCCCAAGGCGCCTCATTTCAATCTATCTGCAGCTAGGCGGCCGCCCGATGGGGCACGTAACAGACTGCGTTTGTCGCAATCTTCTTCGTCCCGATAACTGTGACAATCGCTCTGCTACAGTGCCACGGTTGGGCAGAGAAAAGTCCTCAGGTGGCTTCCCTCACGTCGGCCGTCTGATCTCACGTCCCCTCTTCGCCGTGCCGCTGCCCAATGACACCCGCCAGCTGGCCTCTTACTCGGCACACCTGTCGAGTAACAAAACACTCGCGATGGGTACGCGCAAGTCATTCGAAACGAAACAGGCTGTCTCAATTCTTCTTCTCTCCCTTCGACGAGCAAGTTACTTGAAACGCAGAGGGCCACACTTGTCGATCTTTCATGCTTTGGGCCGTCCACCGTTCGTGTTTATTGCAAATCGTTTAGTCGTCACGGATTGCCTGTTTTACAACTGCGCATAATCATCTTCTCTACTTGTGTGGAGTAATTGCTTGATTGCTTGCCTGCCAGCTTGGACCTTGCTTGTTCATATGGTTCCCAAGTTCTGGAACGTTTTCCTGGATACCATCCTTGCCTTACACCACCAGGTATCATGCTCCCAGGCGCGCCTCTGATAAGCATTCTATCTCTGTGATACCCTTCCTGTATAGTCACATCGACTAATCATTTTCTTTGTCTCATCATTATGCGATAGATGGGTTTGCTACCTCCATCCATGTGCCGCCCCTCTGGGTAAAATGGATATGACTGACTAAAATACGAGTATTCGAATTAACCCCACCAAATTTTATACGAGTATCCGGTAGTCGAGCATGGGGAAAGTGTACTATTTAATATTAGAAAGCCGAGAGGCGTTGTAACAAGCTTTAAGCAATTCTGCCTCCCGCCCAGGTTCTTTCTCAACCCCCCATATCGACCTGACAAGCTTCATCTTGCCTCCTCATCCTGCCGCCCAGAAAGGCGCTTCGCACACACATCCTTGAGAGCAAATACATGGCTTTCTCCCCTCAACACTACATCAAGACTTTGCTACATGTCAAACCTGACGTCCTGCCAGCACCCAGGACATTTGCGGCAGTTGTGTAACTCTGGCCTGCTCTCACACAAACCTCCCCATGGGCACATCAAGCAGTTGAGCAGTCAACGCATGAAGTCTGCCTCATCACATGCAAGCGAGCCAAGACGGCGTGTCGAAAAGAGCCCATGCCCCGAAAGGTGTGGTGCAAAAGAGACACAAGTATTTCGCTAACCCTTTCGTAGCCGGAACATCAATCGTGGAAAAACGTTCTGGACGTGTGAGCCAGCGCTACATGACGCATTCACATGTATGGACGAAGGACCAAGGTAGCACATACACCGTCTTACTGGTAGATGCGTATTGTACAATACGTACCCCACAATTTACCAGGTTGAATCCGAAATTAAACCACTTCCAAATATTGTCGGATACTGCTTGTTTAACCATCAACTGGCTGCACAGCTGCTGCATCTCCAAATGAATCAATTATCGCGAACCCGGGGATTGTAAAAGCTTACTGCCACGTCGACCAACCCTCATTGGTTTGCCAATTTCCAACATCCAAGTTTTTGTTCAGATAAACATGTTACGCTGCATATCCCAGATTCAACCGTACACTACTGAAGTTTTTGATTCTATCAATCAATTTCTATTCATCCTATTATGGCTTTCGCGGGTGGAGGGGAGCCGTCAAAAGAATATTCGAATTCCTTCAGGAGGCGTTGTATGGGGAGTGAATTTGATCAGGTGACGATTTCTCCTTGTGGGGACAGGGCTCATTTCAATTCAACAACCAGGTCTTCTTCCTCCAACATTCACTCCGATCACCTTACACAAGGAAGCATACACACCCAAAAAGACTAACCTCTCACAAAAAAACCTGCACTCGATGATTATACATCTCACTAGTAACCGTTTTCTCCCTCCCGCCCGAAACACCGCTCCCTCCACACTGCCACACGCCACGTACAACGCCCAAGTATACGCCACCTCCCTACAACGACACCTAAGTAAATCTTTTAAACCACCACTCTCAAAATCCCCATCTCATCATCTCTCATCACCACAATCCGTCCCTTTAAACTTTCCCACCCCCCAACCAGTCCCCCTCTAAAAACAGCCTAGCCAAATCCTACACATGCGCATACCATCCAACCAACCTTTTCCTTGGGTAAAATCCATCGCTACCAACGCAAACGCGCAGAAAACCCAAAATCCTTCCGTCCCGCTACCGAAATCCCGAATTCCCAGGATACCCAGGTTCTAAGGATTCCGAACGATCGTTCTAGGCATTCTTGGGTGGCAAGCTTCTTCGTTTTTTACTTACGTTTCGTGTCCTGCTTTCCGAGGAGGTGTGTGTAGGTAGGTATCTGAGCTTTTTTTGCGTCGTTGGATTCATGGCGTTTTGGAGGGATCGATAAAGGGGTAGGATCATGGGATCTGTGCGTTGGGGTTTCGCTGGCTTGATTGCTTGCTTGCTTGCGTGCACACATTCCTTCCTCCTTCCACTTTCTTTGGAATTTTATTCGTCGCGAGTGTATGGAGATAGAGGCTGATTTCATATGCTAGGCTGACGTAGATGATTTTCCTTTTCGAGGTGGGTGTTTGCAGCGACGAAGTGATCGGCTTTTGTGTTATTTATTGGTGCTGATCTATCACCAATGCGATGAGGATTCGAACTAAGATTTTCATAATATTTACGGAACGGTAGAAAGGTAGGTCGCGATTTCATTATTTGTGTAAGTGGTGTGAGAAGGTAGGTTTGGTTGAGAACGATGCAAAAGTTCGCAAAAGCGAACGGTTGGAGGATTTCTTATCAGGCATCTCAATCTCTTTTGTTAAAGTCTTACTATCTTCTAAAGAATTCATCTCAAATAAAGTCCTAAACATCACATACATCCGTCCCAAGCCTCTTATCTATCTCCCACACTGCTCTACTCGCATCCCCCAACCGAACATGATTGATCCCCCCCCAAAACCAACCTTGGAACCATCTTAATCTCGTCCAGTTCATCAACCACCCACCACAAAACAAGTCCAAACAACTACAAACAACTCCAAACAACTCTAAACCTCTCACACCCACTCCCACACCCACACACATCCATGACTCAAACCCCCATCCCGTCCCCTCCCCTCAAAACCCGGGTTCCAAAATCTCCGGCTCCCTCGCCAAGATTCTTGTCCTAGGATTGATCATCATTCGTCATTTCGCTTGATATATTATGTAAGCTTTGGGCGGTAAGTAGAGTAGCATGTGGGTAGATCAAAGAGGAGAGAGGTGGGGAGAGGGGGATGGGATGACGAAGGAATGATATGCAAGATGAAGAGTTTCTGTTAAAGGATAGTTCTTGGAGTACCGAGTAGTGGACTTTGGGTTTGAGTTGAGCTTAAGTTGTATATCACTTGCATAACTACTTGAAGTATTCGTATGTACCTAGAAATGTGTTACGATGGGAGAAGTGGAGTGAGATGGTTTTATCAAGTTATCAAGGAAAAAAGAGTGATAAATAGGAACCTATCTCCTATTCCTTCTCCATATACGTACGATATAAGGTCCTTCAAGCCATCACAAAAAAACTACCTCAGGCATTCAAGACAAAACGACTTAGGAATTGAAACCCATGATATTTCTACAAAGCTCAATATATCTGGCTGGTATCGAAAAAGAAACCACGAAAAAAGGAAGAAATTTTACGAAAACCTCAACCCAGTTCATCCCTTGCCCATATTCGCCTAGTCTCCTTTACAAATGATATTGGGAAAACCTGCATACTCATTCCAAACATATAGTAATTATTCTTTGACAAAGGTATGGCCTTTCATACAAAATGAGAATCCGGCACTCCTACAAATCGTCTCGAGATGCCTCTAAACCCCTGCAATATGGTTTCTTGTTCTTTAAATTGCATCTGATGCTGTATCCTACAGCAACATCCGTTCCTTCACTCATCCTTCTCTACCTCCTGCAGCGGATCATCGACATGTCCGACCCAAGCGAATAATCCTGCGGCAAAGATATGGGCAGCGATCCAGTAAACAGCATACCAAGCGCCACCTTCAAGTTCCGATCCCTGAATGGTTGAGATCTTGTACACGGTGTTCAACAAGGTGAAAACCACTGCGACACTGGTTTGGGTGATCAGCACCTTGAGCGTCTTGCTGTAGGACCATAGGTTCTTCTCAAGAGTCTCGGGCAAAGTCGCCGTCGCGGGGTTGAAGGCCTTTGCTTTGGCATCTCCGAGCGTGCTCTGTGCGCCAATGGAGGGAGAGAAGATGAACATTTGCGCAGCGAGACCTACGGGGATGAGCTTAGGGATGAGCGACATGAGCGTCTCGGAATGAGCCAATTCCAGGGTGGGGAGAGAGTCAAAATGGATGATGAGGGTTTCTAGCAAACCGCCTTGGTTCAGACCGATGAATATGATAACGACGTAGACAGCGACACTCAGTAAAACCGTGGAGCTTTGCACTTTGAAGCTATTCAAGAGGAAGCGGTTAGGGAGCGGGGCTGCCGAGTTGTGGATCTTGGAGCGCGGGCGTAGAAGGAACGTCGGCGTCGCTATGGAGAGAATCTGAATTACGAGGGATAGGCAGGCTGTGGCACGCGGAATGTCGTAGCAGGTTACAATCAGATAGATGTAGGGCGCGTGGGTGAGGATATTCAACGCCGAAATGTCAATGACTGTCAAAGATTACATTTATTAGCAGATACTCGGCAATCTTCAACACAAGATGCGCTTACAATCATAATTCAACGCCCATCCTGCAGAGAGCACGAAAACCTTGTAAACCAAATGCGCCCCGAGCTGCCACCCTTCACTCTCCTGCCTGCTGATCTCGCCAAGCTCTGGGCCGATGAAAGTGCTTGCTCCCGTCCAAAGTACGTTGCTTAGGACAAAGCTGATGAAAACGAGCAACGGGAACCGGATAACGCGCGGGAGCCGGGAAGCCTTGATGGGTGGAGGAACGCCATTGGGTACGACGGTAGGCTCAGAGCGCGAGAGCTTGGTGGTAGCCATTGTAATGGCGGATGTGAGAAAGGAGCGATTGCAATAAGGAGCGTGGGAGCAAAGCTGGTGGATGCGAATCGTGGGAGGGAGTGGAGTGGGAGGGAGTGGAGTGGGAGGGGGAGGGGAGTGAGAGAGCTGCTGATGGGAAGTTTCGTTTGGGTCTGTGTTGTTTGAACACCTTCCATGACGTGCGATCGCGCCCTGATTGGCTGGCAGCACCCCGAGAGCGCACTAAACTGCCCCGGCAACGATATCTCTTAGTAAGCGGCTTCATTCACCCTTCTCGGCATCTTCTCAACGTCATCCATGTAATACATACGTAATCTATGCTGCCGCCTCTCTCACCTTCTTCAAACCATGCCCAACTGCACATTCGATAGCGAATCCCACAAATTTGGTCAACACCGCCCTTCCCTGGTACGAAAGTTCAATACAATGTGGACCATCAGCCACGATGCTCCTCTCCACTATAGTCTTCTCAAACGCCCCTGCGAACTCATCCATGGCCTCCTTGCTCGTGTCCCAAAGACCATCGAACTGCCCTACGACGCTGATGACAGGCACTATGATTTCTTTTGCGAACTCTTTCCAAAAGGACGCCCAGCCGCTCTCTAATGAAGTCGAGTCCATCACCTCATGAATAGGTGCTGGATTGTTCAGCTCGGCATGGCGAGAAGAAAAGACCGGATCTGCTCGCCCATCAGGTATCATCAGCATCACTGCATCTCGAATTTCATCCGGCCAGAGGACATGCTGCCCGGACTCATCCGTCTGGATAGGAGGCGGCCCGTTCGTCTTGAAGTATGGATTCCAAGCACCCCCTATCCCGGATATGCAGAGACCCGAGAGTGGGTATGTGGGTGCAGAAGATGAGGTTGCATGGAGTCCTGCTATTAGTGTTCCCAGGTATCCACCCACGGAATGGCCAACAATCACGAGAGACGAGGCTCCTGAAATACCCCCATACTTCTTCCAGATGGCAGGAATGATAATATCATGGAGTCTTCTAGCTTGCTCTCGAAGCGAACTCTGGCCTTCAGCAAGTGCGAGAGGTGTGCTGGTCTTGTAGCCTTGGCGGTTGAGGGATATAACTGGGATGCTGAAGGCTTTGCTCAACGGTTCGATCGAGTTCTCTTCACCGGAATCATAGTACTCGGCCGAGTAGCTGCCACCATGAAGGCAGACGAGAAGCGGTGTGAATTTGACTGCAGTGGAAGTAGGACCATCAGGGAGGGATGTCAAACCTGATATGACGGTATTGTCCGGAAGGGTAAGTTCGAAAGGTTGCATCTTGATCAATGGAAGTGATGTACTCGATTTGCACTGATTTTGGTGTGAATGGCCAGGCCTCTTGGTTTTATACTTCACAGCACCTAGAACGGCGTGCCCCGCGTCCGCATGAGAAGAAGCTCTTGTATGGCACAGCAAATGCCTCCTTCTGCAGGCTAAGCAGCAGTTGGGACGCTTTATGAGAAGAGACGGGGTTAGTGAATTGGCTAAAAGATGACGGTGCTGACTTTTGACGCTGAGCGGAACCAAATCATACTCTTGATTGCTCGCCACCAACATTACCCATCATGTAGTGAGGGGTGAGTATGCGATCAAGGTTGCGCGTTCATGATTTGATTGGCAAAACATAATCCTGGGCGTCTTTCTTTCCTTGATGCAAGGGCTACCTAGATTTCATGGGCATGATAAGATGGACGTACTCGACTAAACTGGTGAGTTGGATTCATATGGCAGGGGCAGGCCTAGAGGGTGTGAAAGATGGGTGTGAGAAAACTTGACGGAGAAACGAATGATGATTCCTTCATTCAACATGCAAACAAGCTTTCTTTAGCTGAAGCTAATAATGTTGGTGAATTTGAATTCAATATGGTGACTGACGCCCTGATCCATGATGGTGACCTCATTCAGAGGCCGCTTGCCTTGAACGGGTATGGTATCTTGGCACTGCTGCAACATCAGATATCGATCTGCCCTTCCTTCCAGGCATCAATACTGCTCGCCATGGCAAGGCAACATCATAAAATTTGCTACTTTAACAGACACACTACGCCCATTCTCAATGCGAGTGTTACGTTGAACGAAATTACGAATAGAACGGAACCATAGATTCATTCATTACTCTTTTTTCGAGCCCGCTTTTGCTTCGCATTCAAGAGATATAGATTTCGGATAGAAAAACACGACTTCACAATGGCCAGCTCAGCACCCCAGTCAACCTTCCCTGCCATCATAGCCTCTTTTGCTTCAGAAAATCTAGTGATCGGAGGAGGCGTTGCTATCTTCCATATCGCGTCCAAGAGAGTCGTCATATGCAGTCAAGAGGAACGAGGTACCACGTACTACTTTTTACCAAAGGGGAGGAGAGACGGTGGCGAGGAAAGTGGTAGAGGTGCCGAAAGAGAGGGGTATGAAGAGGTGGGTTTATCTCGGTGGCTATCTTTTTGCTCTAATTAGGATCGCTTTTATTTTCAACATAACTTCTTTGGTGCGCTGACCAGCCCATCGCAGTCTGGATACCGGAACCGCCTACTTCCACTACCCACAAAGCATTGCCAACCTCAGGCCTTCCCCAGGATTTCCGCCCCACCTGTTACCGCGGAACCGATTTGGATGCAACTTCTACCACTGCTATACGGGTCAAAGCAGTATGTCCTGTTCTGGTACGCTGCCGAAACAATACCCCCGGAACTTGAAAAAGAACTCGAGACAAAAGCCGGTGAAGCTTATAAGCCTCCTCCACCGTATCCTGCCGACCTAAAACTTCATGATCGAGTTAAGATGGAACCAAAAGATTATGAGCCAATACATCACAAGGGCACAGGGGTGGACGAAGAAGAGGCGACGTATTCGTCCCATTTACTTCCTATTGAAGAAGCCATAGAGAGACTTGGGAGGAATGGTGTCATGGCGGACGTGGTTCGCAGAGGCTGGAAGGGAATCTGCGATAGATGGGAAGCGGAAAATCATTTGGATGATTAGATGACTCGACACTAACATTGTATCATCCAATCTGACTGGATTTTTTTTAAAAGTGTTGTATGGGACACTTTTCTAATGTTAATTGATTCATGGTTATTTGACGGATGATACCTGGTATGCCCTCTGAAAAGTGTTTCCTGCTCATGTAGGTTGTTCTATGGTACAGTGATCAGACTCGATTTCCATTTACCTATTTAAAGACCCCCTTCCCCTCGCAATTTTCTTTCTCATTCAGTCAATCTCCCTCATCCAAACCACCTCAAACCCATTTCTCTTTCAACCCCTACATCTTCCTCGACAAACTCTCAGCTTTCACCCCACTTTCATCATGTTCACCCTGCTCCTTTCGGCCCTCCTCCTTTCAGGCTCTGCTCTCGGGGATCTATTCCCAGAAGAAGCCCCTGCTGGAACCACTGCCACAATATGGGAATCCGTAGATGATTGGGGTCAATATATCCCAGAGACCGCTACGCGCACTGGAGATGATGTATCAACTACGACAAACTGGTATGCACCATCCGAGACTGTGTATGTCACTCCCACCATGACGCCTATGGACGACGTAACGACTTCTACGACCTTGAGGCAGTATTTACCAGTCGAGACTGAGGATCCTACGACGACGACTACTGCGTTAAATTTTAGCGACATGGTAACTACTACGATTCAGGGAACGGTGTATTTGGAGCTGATGTATCATGGGCAAACTGAGACTAAGGATCCTATGACAATGACTGATATGCTAAATTTTGGCGAAATGGTGACTACTACGATTCGGGGAACGGAGTATTTGAAGCCAGTGTATCTCTGGCAAACCGAGACTAAGAATTCTATGCTGACTACTACGCCAACTATTGACGACGTAGCAACTACCACGAGCTGGGAGTCTGAGCATTTGGATTCTACGACTATCATGCCCACTACTGGGTTTGGTCGTAATAGCACCACAGATGTCGCCCGACCTAGGGTGACGATGACTTCAAAGCCTAGCAATAGGTCTTCATCTTCATCTTCCTCTGACGATGCTAGCGAATGGACTGGGGCTTGGCCATTCAAATCTAGTAAGGCGTCCAACACCATTGGTTCTAGTCATAATACTACCACATACGTCGCCAGTCATACGGTGACGATGACTTCGAAGCCTAGCAATGGGACTTCTACTTACGGTGCCGGCCACAAGACGTTAGCGTTCTCCTCCAAAGCTAGTAGTGTGTCTAACACTACTATTCATGCTCCTAGTACCAGCACATATGTCCCCCGGCCTACTGGGACGACGTCTACACTTAAGTCCAGCAATGGGGTTTCTTCTAGTGCCAACCAGGAGACTTCGGCCAAGTCATCCAAAACTAGTAGTATGTCCAGCAATTCTGGTCATGCTCCTCACGCGTCCACAAGCGTCGCTTCGTCCACGATGACGATGACGACGGGCACCAAGGGTGCTTCGTCTACCAAGACCAGCTCTAGCTCTACCAAATCAGCTGGGTCTTCGGGGTCTTCGGGGTCATCAAAGTCTTCGACTGCTACCACGACGGCGAAGTCGAGCTCAACAACCACTTCGAAATCAACCGCCACACCGAGTCCAAGTGGGAGCAATGAGCAAGGAGTACTTAGTGAAGACCAAATTTCCCACGTTGTGAATACTCTCAATTCCGCCAAAGAGACCCAAGAGGAGGAATGCCGGATAGTAGACGTCAAGTACGTAGTACAAGATGGATCTGACGCCAGCGAAACGTTTCACATTCGAACAACGGACTCTTGCAATCGTAAAGATTGCTACACTCTAACGATGAAGGATGATGAGTCCATTGAGACCGGAACCTGCGGTGGCTCTTCACAGGAAAATGAGAATGACGAGAAAGAGGAGGGTCGTAAAAAGAAGGAAGATGATAAGGAAGAGGAGGATGGTAAGAAAAAGGAAGACAACGATGACGATGACGATGATAGCGATAGCGATGATGATCACCATGTCGGTAAACTATCCATTCCCCAACTGATTGGAACGATTTTCGCAGCCGATGTGGGAGGGTTTAGCCTCTTCGGAGGACTGGGTCATCTGTTCCATCTGAGGCACACCAAGAAGATGCAACGTATCATCGATAAAGTCAAATTGCCGGAATTTAAGTGGGCAGAAATCGCCGAAACCGTCGAAGACTTTACCCCGTGGGCAGAACCAGTCGACTTCGATGTTTTGAAGATCGAGGATGACTTATTGACTGAACTTGTCGATGAGCTCAGGATTGATTTCAAAGAAGACGGAATAGGTAAAAGGATATCGAAAGACCGATACTGGATTGATCTTGACAGCGCAATGACGAATTGGAAAAAGGCCATAGACCAAATTACTGGGTTAATAAATGCACCAGCAACCGTAGAGGTGTTACCTAAGCGCTGGAAGCCTTTTGGGAAAGCCGTCGAAAAGACCCTGGAACAGCAATACTCCCAAACCTGGGATGGAATAAATAATTTGATGCATGAGGCATTGGGTTTGGAATGGGACGTGCAAGACACCGTAATGGACGTCGATACGTCCAAAGAGTTGACTGAAGTCGTCCACAAGTTCACCAAGCAGGTCCTCAACCTCTTTCGAAAAGAACTCGCCTATAAACCGCCTACAGAATGGGACCTGGACATGCTGGAGAAAATCCAAATCAGAAGTCGTCAGGTTGCTCAAACATTCGCCAAGTTCAAACGCCCAGACTGGGCCCCAGATAGCCGCCCACCAACCCCCGAAGAGAGCCTCCCAGATGAGCCCACACGATGGGAAGATCTTGACGAGTGGGAAGATATCGAAGATTGGGAAGACTCCGACAACAACGACGACGATGAAGAAGAGTTCGAAGGGCAAGTGAGCCCTCCAGAAGAAAAAGAAGAATGGGGTGATGAGCCAGTCAGTTACAAAAAAGGGAACGGGAGATACGGGCCTAGCGCATACCGGATTGGACAAAAGCAAAGACCAGACCTGGAAACCATCCCTGAGGAAACCGCCGCTCAGTTAATGGGACCACTTGGATTTGATGGACCGACTGGACTTTTTGTTCCCGGCAACGACATTCCAGTAGCTCCAGGTCCTCCGAGTGAAGAACTCATCACCCAGCTTACTGAGATACCTTCTTCTGGTGATGTTGAAGCTCCTGGGCTTGCTCTGGCAGAGTCTTGGTGGGGCCGCTCATCCAAATGGAACTTAATGGTACAGAAGTTGGTAAAGAAAATTCCTGGACTGCATTTTGGACGCCCGAGTGGTGCCGAGATAGAGAAGATGAGGGAGTTGTTGAAGTCGCCTGGGAGTAAATTGGGTGATGTCCATATGTCTCAGGGGCCAGATTCGCAGCCAGAGCCCACATCTACAGGGTCGTCTGGAGCACAGAATCAGCAATCTGTACATGCTACAACTTACACTGCAAACCAGATTTCAACCGCAAAGCCAACTTCCACCACGAAACCATCCACTGGAGAACCGTCCACCGCAAAACCATCCACCTTCAAGACATCGACCTTAAAGTCATCGACCACCTTCGAACCCAACTCCAAAATCCCGCCTCCACCACCTCCCCCAGCCCCCACCATAACCACCATAACCGCGACCCTAAGAGACGAAAGCGGTATACAGCACGTAGTCACAAAAATAGTAACAGTGACCTACATCATACCAAGCAAGACCTTAGCGTCGCTCACACTACCACCTACGGGAATAGCAGTTGTGGTTCCAGCAGGTTCACCAATCACGAATAAACCGAAGCTTGAACCTTTTACGGCTACGTTTGGACGTTACGACACGCCGTGGCCAGGATGTGAAAATCAAATTGTTTGTCAGGCTTGGATGAATGATAGGACTAGTACTGCAAAGGCTTAGTGGGTTTTTGTGATGGATACTTTTCTTTTCTTTTCTTTTCTTTTTTTTGTCTTGAGGAAAATTGAAAGATTGGATTAAATAAATTAGTTAGAAATGAGTTAAACCTACTAGCATATTTAGGCTTATGTGATAGTGAATTGTGCATATATTATATTCAGATCTGCTGAACATAAATCAGCAAGAAAACCTAATATTCCACTATTTCTTATAAACGAGCCTAAAAAATTATATCGAAAATCATAGTCATTTCATACTCAGCAGGAATCGCCCTTCCGAGGTGGTGAAGACCAACCAACCAATCACATACCATCTGATATAAAGCTCTCATTACATAATCCCCCGCCAAGAACCAAACCTCAAACCTCACCCCAAGCTCCACAACCGCCAAAGCTAACACCCATTCGGTCCAGCACAAGCAACAACCACCACAACACCCCTCACGATGTCTTCAGGATACGGATTATCCGGCGGTACGAACGTTCAATTCCCCTCTGCCACACCTCCAACCCTCCAATTCCTCCGATCCCGATTACCTTCATCCCGCTCACCCAACTTGGACTTCCTACCTACACACTATGCTACCTACTACGCTCATGATCGAATATTATATGTGCTTGGAGATGGGATTGGAACAATGCTGATGTATACCAATTAGGTCCTTCCCGCTGCTTCCCCTTCTGGCAAGAAGTCCTCGCTTGCTATGTCTCCAACACGTCACCTGAAGACGACTCCGGGAAGCGGAAATGCGCGCCTGTGCTGGAGGATTATTATGAATGTTTGCACCATAGGAAGGAGGTTAGTATTTACCTCTCTTAAATTCCATTCTCTTCGATATAAGAGCGAGGACGGGAAGGCAAGGCATTAAGGAAGCATTGGAATACCACGACCCCCGCGTCATTGTGTTATATCCTTGACATTGCTCGAGTTATATACCATGCAATCCGTATAACCAAATCCCCAAACCCAATCCCTACACTCCCCATACCTCACCCCTACCAAACCACATCCCTACCAGCCCAAGACCCCAAAAACTAACAAAACAAACCCAGGCCGCCCGAACACTAGCCCTCCAAACCGCCTACCGCAAATCGCAAGCCGCCCAAACCCGTGACGATGCCCCCAGCGCCGGCGAAATCAGACGATTGGGTGTCTTGGATGCACCATTAGAGGAGAAGAACGTCAAGACGAATAGATGGCTGCCCCACAGGGAGGCGAATTAGTTGTGCGTGTGTGAGAAGGGGAGAAACGGAAATTCGAAAAAGGGGAGCGAGAGAGAGGAACAATCAAACGAACCTGGGAATATGTATATATACCGACCTAGCGAACGAAAGGAATGGGAATTCAAATTCAGAATGATCGGCTTTGTGGGAATGTGAAGTATGAGGATGGATGATCAAGCGGTGATGCGCTTTTCGATTTATTTTGAAAGGGACGAAGAAAGTCCTCGTCATCTCCGTTTCCCATATACCGGCTTTCAAATTATCCAGTGTGACAGATCATATGAAACCCCATACACAAATGTGCATCCCCCAATCCACCAGCAAGGTAAGATAAAATAAACCCAACAACTACATACAAACCCAAGAGAAAACAAACCACATTTAGCTTCCCCAACACTTTCATATCTCAAACCATCAACCCCCCATCCCAACTTCCCAACTTCTCAACCCACCCTCAAACCCCTATATCCAGCCATATTACACCAATCCAACACCACTCAAATATCAAAGCATTCAAAAGTTCCAGTAAGAACCATCACGAATCACACCACATAACTCAACTCAACATATGTGCGTCTCTCCTTTTAGGGTTAGAGTTTTAAATGAATTGATTGATTGTATTGAAGCATCCCACATAGACCACACAAACTCAACGCACCAAAACACAATTAAAACCCATAACATTTCATAAAGCCGGTCCGGGTCCGTTCCTCACCCTGCCTTCAAGGTAACCATACAACTAAAACGCCAAGACTCATACCAAGAAAAAAAAAAGCAAAACACAATCAATACACAAATACACAAATAAGCCACCCACCCATCCATCCCTCCATCATACTCATGAAAAAGCATCTTTGGAAGTGGCAAAACGGAAAAGTATAAAAACGCCTATAGTGCAAAAAAACCTGTTCAGAAAGCGTTTCCACCCAACCAGCCAGACAGCAGCGAGTAGAAGAATCTCGTACAAGAAACGCACATAGAGTACACTGAACCCACTAAACGCCAGTCTTGATCGTCGATCGTTATTCAACGTTTGGGATTGAGTGCCAAGTCTGAAAGAAAAGAAAAAAGAAAAGCAAACAACAGAACCCGCACCAACCCTATATCATACTTTCGTAAGCCTCTACAAACAACACCCCTCAGGAATTACGTTAAGCGGCGTCGGTTGGTAGAGGTCAAGTATACCACCCAGCGAGGTGGCTGGATGGTTCGGGGTGCGGAATTAGAGAGGAGTAGAGTAGTAATCGAGAGGAAAAAAGTGACAAAAACAACATATGCAGAATGATAACACGGTGATACCCAAACCTCCGCATGACCACTCCGGATCGGAAATTTGCGATCAACAAACAACTGTGATATCCAGTAGGTTGAATATGCCAAACCCAGTTCTGTTACAAATGACAGAATTATGAGATACTGTTGTGTTGCTATCTCAATGTGGCGACGGATGTAGTCGATCCTTCCAGCCTGCGTTGAAACTGACTCATCATACTTAAGCTCCACGCAGCATGCTCTGATTTTGAGCCATGGTACGGTGGAAACTGCCGATTTTTTGGAAACCCCTGTGGATTGTTAATATACGTCATTTCTTTTTGGTTTTCGTTTGTTGTAAAGGCGAGGCATACTTCGCGAGATCGATTCCTTCCGTTTCGTCGTCGTCAAAGGCAGCAAGACTAGGCCCGCGGACCATGCCTCCTGCCCCCAAATTCAAGCCATTCAGATGAGGTTTTTCCATGCTCCTTTCTCTTGATCCAAAGCTAGTGAGATCGCGTCGACTAACGGGCCTTGACGCGTTGCGGCTAGGACTGTTCATCTCAATCTCATCCTCGGCGTCACCAGCTTCGTTTTCTCCTTCTTTATCATCATCATCATCCTCCTCCTCCTCCTCCTCCTCTTCATCCTGCTTCTTGCCTTCATCTCCGTACATGATGGGAGGAGAACTTGGCTGCAGCGGCTCTTCTTCGTCTACGCTATTAGAGCTATCCTTTTTCATCTTGATAGGGCTGATGTCGATGTGAGCTGGCGTGCTTGGCAAGTCGATAAACTTCCAAAATGGCGCAGGACTAGAAAAGTTCATGTATTGGCTTGGAACTTGAGCAGTACTCGGAGGTGCGAGACGGGGTGCGTGACGAGTAACGAGCGGTGTGACCAATCCGGCATTGTTCGCCTTGAAAGTGTCAGTGTTGCCATTTGCAGTCGTAGTCGCAGAGTCAGAATAGAGGGGGGGTGGTGAATGGGCAGCCGAATCTCGTAGACCACTCGTCCTCTGTTTTGCATCGGCCGCTGGGGATTGCGAATTACCCTGAGCTCTATCC
Source organism: Rhytidhysteron rufulum CBS 306.38 (assembly GCA_000467735.1). Lineage (NCBI taxonomy): Eukaryota > Fungi > Ascomycota > Dothideomycetes > Hysteriales > Hysteriaceae > Rhytidhysteron > Rhytidhysteron rufulum. Next base: position 19,767 of record AJFL01001787.1, read on the forward strand.
GAAGTATCCGTAGGTGCCTGCGGATCCGAGCTCTGTGAAAACACAGGAGGGTTTCCGGGGCCACTTTCTGGGAAGAGTCGCTTTGCAGGGGGAGTCATGTGCACTCCACTGTCGTTCATTATAGAAGATTTGTAGCTACCGAAGGAATGGTGCGGACGAGGGCCACGATCTGGCGTATAAGATTCGTTGGCGGCCGGATACGAGGCTAAAGGAGGCGTTGCGGATCGGGGAGGTGTCTTGACGCGAGCAATTCCAGTCTCGTGTTTGGCGAAAGCCTTGCCATCGCTTTGGTTGAGAGCGCCCATTAAACGTTCCGTAGCTTGCGCTGGATCTTTCAATGCTGGCGAATTTGGCCCAGAAGAATCCATACGCGCCTGTCCTTTACGCGAGCTAAACAAAGTTTTCTTGACAAACTCATCACGTTGGTCGTCTGCAATACGCCACTTCATACCCTTTCCTGGCTCATCCGTGCGTCGAGCTACTTTCTCAAAGGACTTGCTCAGGGACAAGTTATGCCTGATCGAGTTTTGCCAACCACCGGTGCTGTGCCTGAAGAACGCATATTTGTCTTTGATGAACTGGTAGATGTTTGCTAGAGTGAGCATTTCTTCGGGGCTGCTCAAGATAGCTTGTCCGATCAACTGGGCATAGCTATGCGGCGGCTTGATGTCCTTTGACGTATCGAGACTATAGTCTATTTCTTCGGTCGAATCCAGCATCATTCCTCGCGGATATGCCGATGGTGACTGTTTGCTTCGAGGTTCATTTGATCCGGAGCGCATAACGAGCGGCGTTCCTGGCTGATGACCAGGGGTGCTAGTCAATTGAGGGTTGGCTGGCCGTTGGCTACGAGGATGTGAGGAGGGAGGGAAAGGGTCGTAGTGATCTTGCTTTGGCGTGGGTGCCTTGGGATGGGCATGGGGTAGAGATCGGTATGGTGGGTTGCCTGGACCATCGGAATCTTCCTGCTCGCCGTCGTACTTCACCTGACGCCAGATCATGGAGTGAAACTGATCCTCCGCATTTGCTAAGAGAAAGAGCATCTGCGTGCCCATGATGGAAATGCAAATACCGGAGTGAAGTTGCGCGCGATGGCCTCGGAAAAGCGTCCGGTCGTCCAGTTTCAACCCGTTCCTGCTGTTCACAGTGATGAACCACGCCTGCACGGCGGCATCGAAGTCGATTTGCGCGTGGACACGCGAGACCTGTCGCTCGGGTCCCAGATCAATGTCGACACCCCAATTCGACTGCACATCATCGCTATGAAGCGCCCCGGATTGCTCGCCGTGAGAGCTCTGTGGGGGATTCGGCCGTACGGCAGCATCTGCTCTGCCGATCAGGAGGGTGGTCTTCTTCACGAAGAAGCACCAGTCGCGGGCGGCGATCTTGGCGAAAGCGGGCGTAGTCCCTGGGTTCATGCGCGCCTGGAGGTCGTTGGCGTAATCGATGGCGGCGTTGGGGGTGTAGTTCTTTGGCGTCAATAGGTGAGCGATGAGGAGGTTCTGCCTCTCAACGGGGTCGGTTGGGCCATCTATTTCTGCGCCGTTCGAAAGCGTCTTATTGGAGTCGTCGCTTTGTGCGGATTCGGTAATGCGAGTTCGAGGGACGTCCTGGGCAAGGGCAGCAGCTCGCTCGGAGCCATTCAACTATCCAGCAAGTTAGTCAAACGGACCGCCCTCTCTGTGTTTATGTGTGTGGGGAAGGGGCATGCATACCCGTCTGCGCTTTCTTGTGGGTGTCGCGATGGACTCGGGCGTATCAGCATCCGAGTGCTGCAGGTCAGGCTCCCTGCGGGAGCGAAGTCGTCTACTTGAAGAGGGCGGCATCTTGCATGAGCGGCGAGGAGAAGCTGGACGGAAAGTGAGTTAGCGACTGCTGCTGGTGGTAACTGTGGATGCGTTGGTAGCGGGGGGTACAAAAAAACATAGATGGTCGGACATGCAAAGGGCCATGTATGCTAGGTTCAGGCGTCGCCCCACCAGATTTTGGGGGATGCAGGCTTACCGCGAAGGTGACAAGTGCCAATTCGGATGCCAGCAGGGCGGAGAGGAGCAGCTCACGGGGCGGCGAGGTGCCAGATGCGCGACGGCGAGGGGTGGTGGTGGTGAATGTGTGGGAGGCGTTGGCCGGGTGGGATTGGTGGTGGAGGGCAGGAGGCAGGCGGAGTGCTGGGCGCGTTTGTTGATTTTCCGCCGACGCGAAGGGGAGCGAGAGCGAGGTGGTGACGAAAGCGGAGTCAGTTGCGACGGGCAAGCACACACGCAGCGGCAGCGGCAGGCGATGGGACAGACAGGCCGGAGGAGAGGCGGGCGAGAGATAGGTGGATAGTATCGTGTATCGTGTATCGAGAGTATCGAGTATCGATCTGGCTATCCGTTATCCAAGGGAGGATATTGGCTGCGCGCGGTGGTGCCGTGGCAGACAGAGGCTTCACAACTGAACAATGTACATAAATAATGTGTGCGACAGGGATCTCTTATGAAGAAATCTTCCACGCCTTGGCGGCCCCCCGTCCCTAGGTTCTCTAGCCTTCGCTCCCAAACTTCGCGGCCTCATACAAATAATCCCATCGCCATTAGGTACTGCATTCATCCCGTGCACTCCTCCTCTCCATTGCCCCCAAAACCCCCCCTGTTTTGCAGTTGCCCCCATTCGAGCCACAGTTTACTCCAGGGCTGCGAGCAAACGCGTCCAGAACACAAGTCAGCCGATGCAATGCGTAATGGGTAAACCCCCCCAACCTTCGTCATCGTGCGCCTAAAAAATGTAAGTCACTGCAACTACTTGCTCCACACGTTCGCGCCAATCCTGATTCACATCCCCCTCATCATTCACTCATCCATCCATCCAACATTTGACTTGGTGATATTATCGTCTTATGATATTCAACCACTTGTATTCTACTTTGCCAGGGTAGGTACATGTAACAAAAAAAAGACACAGTCGTAGCATTCAACAAACTACATCATCGGCTCTCCTTTTGGTATTATTAAAAATTCATCATTAGGTTTCTAGGAAGACTCATTAATAGCCCCCTTGCAAGGTAGGTATTCATCATTCTACAGCTCCAGCTCCGCGCTGAGGAAAAGCTTCCGCGATGAGCTGCCCACGTACACCGTCTTGGTGTGGTTGGAAATGAACCAGTTTTGCGACACCACATCCCAGTTGCTCAGATCTCTGCGCGTAATTTCAGCGGTGAACTGAGCAGACTGCCCAGGTTGAATGCTCAGTCGATTAAAGTTACGAAGCACCACCTTGGGATCATCAGAGCCTCCTAGTGACACATACAACTGCGGGACCTCGTCGCCCACCACAGTTCCGTTGTTGGTGATGGTTGCGGACACGGTAAAGAAAACATCGTAGAGCGCAGGGTTTCCGCCTGGACCTCCACCGGCGGGGACGAGAGGTTGTGGCGAGCCGTCTTGGGCACCCGCTGGGGTCCATTCCTCTGTCTTCCGCCCGTAAAAGGGGTCTCTCGAGGCATTCTTCAAGTCGGTAGAGTTGAGGAACGGGTATATGTAGTAAGGGATTTGTGTAAAGTTGGCTGGGAACTGGTAGTCCGCAGGGTCGGTACTGGAGTTGCCTAGGGATGGAGCTGCCGTGGTCTGGCCCGTGGTTGGATAATAGGGCCCTGGTGTTGACCTGGCAACGTTGAGGTCTGAATACGAGAATGTTGTATAGCTAAGTCCGAAGCCAAACTCATAAATGGGGGTAATGTTTTTCTGATCAAAGTAGCGATAGTCAATGAATACGCCCTCTTCGAAGTTGTCTTGGGGTGCGTCATGCCCGTTGGTGGGTTGATAAATCAAATCGGGACCAAAGTCCGATTGCGAACGTCCAAAAGTGAATGGAAGTTTGCCCCCTGGATTGACGCGACCGTACAGCACATCTGCAATCGAATTCCCAGATTGCTCTCCTGGCAAACCCGCCCAGAGAATACCGGTCACGTTAGGGTTGTTGTACCACGAGTCGACCAGCACCGGGCCTACGGAATGGATGACAACGATTGTGTTGTTATTGTTAGCGGTGACATTTTGAATCAACCTGTCTCCATTCTTCCAAAGGGTAAGATTGTTTCGGTCACCCATGTTGCCATCGACGGTGATATACCCCTCGCCAGAGTCTGCGTTAACAAACACGATGGCGACGCTCGCTTGTTTAGCAAGGGCTGCGATGGCAGTATAGGCATAATTGTCCGTGATGCCTTGAATGACCCCACCATTTCCTAGGACCTCGTTCTCAATGGCTGCCAAGGGGGTGACCAAATACGGGTAGTAGGATGTCCCCGAGCCCCAACCCATCGCCAACGTGCCATTGTCGCAGCCATGGTCGTCACAGCCATTTGGTCCACTGGGATTTGCACCAGCGTCTTCGCCAAAGACTCCAGTAAATTTCTCCCTTCCAGTCAGCGGAAGAACGTTATTGCTATTCTTCAGAAGGACGGTTGACCGTGCGGCAGCTAATCGAATAGCTGCTCCGTGACCATCACGCACGTCGACGTGCTCATTGATCAAGCCATAACCTTGCTTCGCAAAGGCGTGACGATATCCGTACGTGTCGAGGGACCAGGAATTAAAATTGGTAGGGATCGCGGTCTTATCACGACCAACGTAGTAATATGCAGCCATGATACGCGTGGCCATATCATCGACTCTCCATTCTGGGACAGTGCCATTGAGAACCGCAATCGTCAAGTTCGGACCCTTAACCAGTCAACAAGATGGGCTTTCTTTTCAAGAGAACTTCAGCTTACCCAGAATGATAGACCGGTATTAAAATTATCGTCTCCGGGCATCTATTGCAAGTCAGTACAGATTTCTCATCACATTTATATATAGGTGAGCGTATACGCACAGTCATATCCAGACCCGCAAAAGCACTGCTTACTCCCGAATGCTGGGCGGCCCAATCGCTCATGACAAATCCCTGGAAGCCCAGTTCTTTTTTGAGAATGTGGTTCAGGAGATAGCTGTTTTGGCAAGCGTAGCTATTGTTATTATTGTTGTATGAACACATGATGGAGCCAGTACCAGCTCGTATGGCATCGGCGAATGGCCTGCCGGGATTAGCGAAACATTCTCTTAAGTTCGGATAATGGAAGCTCACCAGAGATATAGCTCGTGCAAAGTCTTGTCATCGACATTGGAACTAATAGCGTCCACCCAACCAAAATCCTCGAAAGAGCCTGGGGATCGGAAATGCTCCTGTTCGTTAAGGATGTAATGCTTTGTACAGGCGATGACACCGGCATCTTGGATACCGCGGACAGTCTGAGCGACGGCAATGCCAGAGAGGACTGGATCTGGACTGAAGCCCTCCCAATTACGACCTCCTTTGGGGTTACGGCCGAGCGGGCCAACAACAGGACCAAGTTGGACGTCCACACCTTTACCCCGGTGTTCCATGCCCATCTCGTATCCTCGTTGATACCAGAGATCACGGTCCCACGATGCCGCAACAGTACCTCCGGACGCGGGTGCGGAAACGTAGTCAGCTGCGAATGGGTCAGCACACTGAAATTCATGGATACTACTGAGAGCATACCAAACCGAACCCCTAGCGGCGCATCTTGCATGCAAAGCCCTGGAAATCCAAGTCGCGGAATCTGCCCGGCATTGCCTACGCAGGCTTCACCCTGCCATCTAATTTTCTACATTAGTTTCCCCTAGAAAGCTCTCGGCGTTATGGGAGACGTACCCGGTCCCGGTTGTGAGGTTAACCTTCTCGAGCAATGTCAATTGACGGACGAAGGCCTGGGCTCTCGCATATGCGTCTTCCCATCCTCCCGAGCCGTCCATCCACGGGGAAGGATAGTATGGGGGTGAGTAGGCATTGTTGAGGTCGGAAGAATTGGTGTTGTTGTTATTAGGATACTGTTTACTAGGTCAGCATGAGCGCATCCCTGCGTGTTTACACGGCCATGTACTGAGGTGTAGTGAGAGAGAAAGGGAAAGACGGCGACGATGAAATTCAGCAGTCGGCTCATATCATGCGGTCGTAGTGATGTAAGTGATGTAAGTGCAATTGGCATGAAATTGCGGCTGTTGGGAATTTATGATGATATGAAAAGAAGTGTTTTGTTCACTGACTTGAGCATCAACCCTTGCGATTTGAACGGCCGCCAGCAGGGCGGAAGCTTGCGCAAGCCACGTCATGACGGAGGACAAGGCTCTCGGGTGCCGCAATAATAGAGTGAAGGAATGCAGCAGAGGGTGTCGCCCGTAGAGATATAAACAACGCGTGAAGGACACGATGCCAGCACCAGCAGCGAGTGAGAGAAAAGGGCGCTGACGGACATTTTATGTATTCTTTCTAGGCTAGAGGACAGGGAAGCTACAACGCGGCCCATGCAGGTGTTGATCCCATGTTGAGTATTCCCTACCTAACGTTACTGCCTCCCAGCGCCCCCAGCACCCCCCAGTCGAGGCCCCCAGCCCAATGACCTCAACCGCTGCACGCTAGTAACGCGCGCCGAGCAAACCGTGGATGGCGGAGGCTGCGG
>AJFL01001788.1:0-28005 GCA_000467735.1 Rhytidhysteron rufulum CBS 306.38
CGGCGCCTTGGACCGCACAGGGCATAAATCGCTGCTCGGGGGGGCAAGTTCCTGTTGATCACCGCCCGCCCTGGGCTGCCCTTTTGTGCAAGGTCTTCTGCATGGGCACATCATCATCTTCAACAGCTCAAATGGGGGTCTTTTAATCTCCTTCATCATAACATCACTCTGTTATTTATTCCATCGCCCAGTATATTTTTCCGTCCTAAGGCAGGCTCCAGGGGGCATCCCTTACCTGAGGCTGCGAGAACTCCATCTTTCTCTTGCATCGTCGCCATCAATCAGCCAGGGCTATGTACAATATCAGTCCGGAAAGGAAGTCCCAGACAAGACATTCGTGACTGCCGCCCGATCCTTACGTCAACACACCTCGCCACCTCTTCCACATTCCAATATTCTACGTCCGCTGCCTAGGTGCGGTCAAGAGAGGTCATCCCACTTCTCCGCTTTGCCCTCTCCACCCTTCTACATAAGCTTCACCGAAAAGCCGCTCCCGCAGCCCCAGACTATTGTCGGCCTCGCTCCCTCTTCTGGTAACCTGCCGTGGAAATATCGGGACCATGTGGCTCTCGACTACAACTCCATCTCCCAGGCAGATGCGGGGTCGATAACACGCCAACGTCGTACCTCCATACCTTCTGTCCCGTTGACAACAAAAGGATTGTGATCCGTTGGCGACACGACCCCAATTATCGGTCCGCAGGAACTGTCACTGAACTTCACCTGGCCAACGGTGCGCCTGCGACTAACAAGGCTTCCTCCAAGAGGCGGGGGTTTGCTGCGTTCCGCAGCGTTCAACACCCCCATCGTGCATCTGCCAGGTTTCCTACAGCGGGAGAAATCCGGGGCAAACTCCCTGTCCATGTCATTTATTAAGACCCATCTACCATCTGCTCACAGTCAGCCCAAAACCCGGTTCTAACAAATGCCCTAATTGACGATCCTCCCGTGCCATTTACATCGATCGATGAATCTCCAACTTTCAGGACTACTCTCGGCATATGCCTAACCTGACTGAAGTGCAACAAGACTTGCGCTTCTAAACCTGCGCCTCTAAACCTGCGCCGTTTTCGCCGTTATTCGGGGTCCGAAGGAGGAAGGTAGTACATGAGCAATTCGTATGTCTCACCCGCCTTTTCAGCCACGATAATCAGACAATAGTCCAAGAACTGCACGTACAAGTTCTTATGGTAAATGATTGCCTCACGCATAACGAATACGGTCAACGGGGGCGTTTCATTTGTGCTTAGGCAATATCTTAGAGAAATATTCATTCCTCAGTCCTAGGTTGATTGGGTTTGCAGAAAGTATTCAAAAGCTATATCTCCTTGCGATGATATAATATTTCCTATTTAGTATCCCACTCTCGTGATCTTCATTCCATACTTTAATCCAACGCTTTATTCTTCTTCCCATCAAACTCGTTGCCTTCTCTTTCGTTTGAACTCTCAGAAACAACTCATTTCCGCAATCGGCTTGCCTTTGCTTATTGAATGAGGATCGACCTATTTGATGTGACACTACTTCTTAACTAAACATGCAAATGCTAAGATTTTGGGAAAGAGACACCACAACCATTCTCCCCTCGAGATGAGGAAAGGGACTATGAGGCAAGGATTAGGGATGCTTTAGTGTCAGGTTCCAACATCGTGATTTTAAAGGTCCGTGGAGTATCTTATTGAGTGGACTGTGAATTATTAATAATATAAGATCAAACCCATATCTCTTTACACAGTAACATCCGCGGAATAATATTTCGGTAGGCCAGATAGATATTTAAATGACTAAGATTTTTCATTCTGCAAGAACTATTCAGCGTAAATATTGAACCAATGGGTACTAAAAGATCAGCTAAGTGTTAGGATGGCACGTGGAACGCTGTCTGAAAATATGAGAATTATGTCGGTTGATAATATCATTGGTTTACGCGAAGGAAAGATGAGCCGAAGCCTGCGAACGAAGTCATCGAATCTCGCAGCCTCAGGCATCCTTCGACTTGACGACGCCGAGAAATCGTTAGATCCGCGGCATGGTCCGTGCAGGTGACATCGTGAGAAGTCCGGCAGCATGCGACCAATTCATGACCAAAGCCCTGTCCACCATTACGCACGAGGGACGCCCTGTAATGTCTAAAGACCTCTATGACACACACTGACCCTACTCCATCGTACACCTTTGAATTCGTACAGCCCCTCGTCCAGTACACGAGACAGCCAGCTACACAACAACATTCTTTCGCCGAACCGCCATGGACAAGATCCGGGTGAGCAAGGCAAGTGCTCCTAGTTATCATGCAATATACCCAGCTCTAACATGTTCCCAGGCAGAAGATGTGACCCTATGGAGAAGAGGTACCCGCTTCGAAGGGACTCTCCATCTTATGCCCCACCATATCGTCTTCAGCTATTCTCCCCCGCCCCCTCCAGGCTCTTCTCCCTCCGCAAAACCTCCTCGAGCGAAGGAAGTATGGATTACATACCCTATGATAGCTTATTGCATCTATAGGCCCTCGCCACCAGCGTCACGTCAAGCACCCTCTATCCGGCTCCGTTGTCGAGATTTCACCTTCTTTGCGTTCCACTTCGTTGCGGAGGCCAAGGCGCGGGAGGTCTATGACAATATACGTGCGCTCTCTTGCAAAGTTGGTCGTTTGGACAAGCTGTTAGCATTCAGCTACCAACCCAAGCCTCCTGAAGACAAGTACGACGGTTGGACGCTTTATGATGCAAGGAAAGAATGGAAGCGACTGGGCATCAGCCCGAAGGAGTCAGATAAAGGTTGGAGAGTGTCAGAGATCAACAAAGACTACTCAGTGAGTTTCTCGTCCGCCTCTGGAGTCATCTTGTGTTAATCGTAGTGAACAGTACTCCCCTACCTACCCCGCTCTGCTGGTTGTTCCCTCAAAAATATCAGATAATGTTTTAAAATATGCGTCCAAGTACCGATCACGGCAGCGAATACCAGCTTTAGTATACCGACATCCTATCAACAACTGCTCCATAACACGTAGTTCCCAACCTTTACCGGGAATACAAGGAAACCGGAACCCACAAGACGAGAAACTAGTTTCAGCTATCTGGGCAACAAACAGTGGATGGAAAACGTCACAGACCGCAACGCCGAATCCCGGAGGCTCCAGTCCTGATTCGAGCGTGGAGCATCTTTCGTCGTCTGGCGCCGAGGATTCATTCATAGGTGTTATAGAAGCGGAGGCCAACCATGCCGAACGGACGACAACGGATGATCTAACAGATTCATCAGAAGTTGAGGCGGATATGCCGAAAGTATACGGTGCGCAACAACGAAATTTGATCGTCGATGCGCGGCCAACAGTAAACGCAATGGCCATGCAGGTTGTTGGTCGAGGATCTGAAGACATGAAGCTTTACCCAGGCGCTCAAAAGGCGTATCTAGGTATTGACAACATACACGTCATGCGAAAGTCTCTTGACAAAGTCATGGAGGCTTTGAAGGACTCTGATGTTACGCCTTTACCACCGAACCGGGAATTGTTGGCCAAGAGCGGTTGGCTAAAACACATCATCAACATACTTAACGGCTCAGCTTTGATTGCAAGGACGGTAGGGATTATGCATTCGCATGTACTGATTCACTGTTCTGATGGATGGGACCGAACAAGTCAGCTCAGCGCGTTGAGTCAGATATGTCTAGACCCATACTACCGGACACTAGAAGGTTTTATGGTATTGGTAGAGAAGGATTGGCTATCATTCGGACACATGTTTCGACAGCGATCGGGCTTCCTCAGTAGCGAGAAATGGTTCGAGATCGAAAATGAGCGAATTGACCGACATAATGAATTGGGAACAAGGGGCAGCAATGCATTTGAGAACGCACTGCGTGGTGCGAGAGGATTCTTTACGGGCAAGAATGAGAGTTCAGATTCGCTGCCAGGAACCACTGACACGGGAGAGTTGTTGCCTGTCAACGACGGAGTGACTAGCAATGGACCATCTCAGCCCCCCAGCAATGATCGCATTGGAGCTGCTGAGCAACACCGCGTTACGAAAGTGTCAGAGCTCTCTCCAGTCTTCCATCAGTTCCTCGATGCAACCTATCAACTTCTTCATCAATACCCTACTCGATTTGAATTCAACGAACGCTTCCTCCGTCGTCTTTTCTATCACCTTTATTCTTGCCAGTACGGCACTTTCCTCTTCGATAGTGAGAAGGAGCGTTCAGAAGCTCACGCTACGCAACGAACTCGTAGTGTTTGGGACTACTTTCTATGTCGACGCTCTGATTTCCTAAATCCAAAGTATGATGCCGTTGTGGATGACCAAGTCAGAGGTCAGGAACGGATGATCTTCCCCAAGAAGGACGAAGCTAGGTGGTGGTCTGAATTCTTCGGACGTCCAGATGAAGAAATGAACATCCCTCCAACACACCCCGGCCAAGCAGCAACACCCAACTTGACGCCTACAACGAGCAATCTCCCTGCCCCACAGAATGGGAGATCTACTCCCGCCCGCAGTGGTACATCAACCCCATTATCACAGGAGTCGATTGTTGCAGGTACCGAGACATCGGATAGGGCCACGGGGGCTGGTACAACTATCCATCCCCACTTCCCATCATTAGAGAAAGCCATTCCCGCGGAGGGTGTGGATACAGGCGATCATTCAGTCAGGGAGGGCATCCACCCCTCTCCAATGGCTAGGTTCAGTGCAGATAATACCAACTCTGCGGCGAATTCTAGGACCAGTCTCGGAGATAGTCTAGGCCACAATCTGGCTGCCGGGCTTGCAAGTTTGGATATGGAAGATTCTTCAGCAAGAGGCGGAGGCGTGACTACTGACAGGAGTAAGAGCCCGATAACAGGGAGGGAGGAGATGGAAGTAGAGCTACAATAGCATGGCACAGCATGGCGTGGAGTGGTGGGTTTTGCATTTTATGATCAGCACATGATAAGCATCAGGATAACGATACTGGAATTATGAGATACGTTCACTGTACCAATGAGTTTGTATTCCTTTTATGCATACACCGCCGGGTTAAAAGATGTGTATGGGTGTATTCCCTTCAACGTATTAAGCAGCGAGATGGTTCGGCTAGAAAGCGATCTCGATCCACGTACGGAATTTACCCTTTCGGCTAGCGCACCATGCTGGAAACGGCCTAGCTCGCCATGATATTGGGTGCTGCCCGGCTGGAAAGCCAACCTTGGAACAACCTCACCTCTCTCCAACATGATACCAACTCTCCAGCACGCAAAGACCAGCCTGCCATTCACCTTGTACAGCCCGCCTTTGAATCGCCATCCTACGATGCCCCTTTGAGATTATGCCTTTGGCATTGCTACCATTCTAACCCCAGTTCGGTCCGTTTCCACAATGTCTTCCAGCGGCAGCCTGAGCTTGATCAAGTTGCCAGATGAAATCCTGTTGCATATAAACTCTTTTCTGGACCGTCAAAGTCTGCGAAGTCTTTGTCTTGTATGCGGTCCTTTGCGGCGTGTTGCCGAAGAAGGTCTCTACGGTGCCATATACTTCCATCGAAATTATAAGCATACAAACGGTCCCCTTGAGTGTTTACTACGGACCATTCTCGTCCACCGGAGAGATTTAGGTGTCCACGTAAAGAGGATAGAACTAGACTTTGAGCATCCAAGTTGTTGGCCATGTGATCCTTCGGATCTGTTCACACACTGCGTCGAATACATACGGGGGCTAGGTATTCCGCGGTATACGTATATCGAAGAGGATTGGATCCACGGCCTACATCGGCGAACGGGATGTTTCAACGAAGCCGCCGCAACCGTACTCTTGACATTGCTACCGAACTTGCGCACTCTGGATATCAGCAGACACGCGGTAAATAGACCGCCGATTCTCTTCACGAAGGCGCGCTTCTTCTCACCTCAAATTATGCTTACGAAGCTCGAGGAACTTTCCATCTACCCTGATGGGCCGTTTCTCCAGCCTGATTATCCGCCTTTCCTTTATAGGGCCCCCATGAAAACGCTTCAGGTGGTGGAGGATACATTATCAGAGCACCCTGCGGTGCCTTCACCCGAGTATGAAGGGAAACTCGACATCACTACCCTCATCATCAAACAGCCTCACGCATCGAAACTAGAACAACGGTATCTACGACTCCCGCTCGCATTACGAAACATTACCTTAACCCAATACCCCTCGATTGGGCTTTCGAAAATCTACTCTGCACTTCTCACGCAAGCGGATTCACTTGAAGTGCTCCAGGTCTTCCGAGCCTCCAGGGGATACATACCAGGCCATCTAGGCTCTTTCCTCCCATTCAGGAAGCTAAGACGGCTACTGATTTCGGAAGAATCTTTTCTGGATATGGATGACCCTCGTATAGCGCTCCACCTATCAGAGGTCCTTCCCAACTCCCTCACTCATCTCGATGTAGACGTCTCCCACCTTGGTCGGCCACATATCCGTGACATCTCACATCACAGCTATCGAGAACTTGGCATCCACAGCGACACCATCTTCCTTAAATCCCTTGAACGAAAACCAGAGTCGTTAACCACCATTCGCTTCGTCTCTATCAGTGAACAAGAATGGGACATCATCTTCGCGTCCGCAAAGCTCCCAGCCACCATCCCTATGATCCGCCGATGGCGTTGGTGGCAAGAACTACGACTATACCAACGTATGCTCGAAAAAGAAGTACAATGGCGCATGGAGAAAGACGGCCCTTACCAATGCGTCCCCGAGGAACACGACATTGATTCCGACACTCATTGGAAACTGGTTGATTGGCAGCAGTACGAGAGTCACATGCATACTGGCTTCAGTAGTTTCGAAGAACTGGACGAGGCGAGTAGGGGGGAACTGGGAGTTGGGGCCTTGGATAAGTTGGAGCAGCTAGATTGTGCGTTTGGGCTTGGATCAATGCGGTCTTGGGAGTGGACGAAGAGTTTGGCGAGCAGGGATTTGGATTGATTTGGGGGAAGGCTAGGATTGCTAGCATGTGTGTAGGTGGTTATGTAAATAGTGTACTTGTTCATTATGTATTTGACTTGATGTTGTTATTCACCAGTACTGTTGGTAGTTAGCATTCGAATTAGCAGCATAGTGTCCTTAGTCCAGGGATTGTATTTAGCCTTGTAGAGCGAACAAATGTGTTTACTAATTTAAGGGCTTTTTCAAGACAGGATGTTATATTTTACGATATCACGATAGGTTATCATAGTATATATATCAGATTATATTGATATCAGTATATGTATAAAGTGGAATTTAGCACTTATAATAAGCATCTCTCAAGAATCCAAGAACACTAACTCATACGAAACAATATTATAGAGGATGCATTTTGTATATTCAGTATAAACTCGTATAACCCTCAAACAAGAGTCTGGAATATACAGTAGCTATATTAAAGCCATAGGAAACTTATCAACTCAGAAATCAAAATCTCAAAATATCTAACTCTTTAAGTTCAACCTCGCTCTTCTTCATTTTCTTGACCCTTGTTTTAAGAAGCCGTGACATTGCTTCTAGAAGAGGACAGGGGGTAAAAGCGTCCTATTTACATCACCACTCCCCAAAAATCGGCGGGGATCAGAGGAGATGAAAGTACTTGGCCACTAACTTCTTCCTCTTCGTTAGAAGGAGCATCAGCATCAGCAATATCCTCATCCTCCTCTTTCGCCACGGGCAAAGGGTCTATCATCTCTTCAATACTCTGAGGTTCGGGAGTTGCATCGGCCTTCTCTTCTGTCGCCTCTAGCATCGGATCAACCGTCTCTTCTTCAACACCCTGAGGTGGTGATGCAGAAACCGCAACTTCCTTCTCTTCTTTTGCTTCAAGCAACTCGAGCACCTCGAGCAAAGGGTCAATCACCCCATTTTCACAACTCTGAGGTTCAGAAACAACCTCATTCTGTTCACCACCCTCCCTATCACCCTCTTCACCCCGTCGAACCTGCCCCTCAGACGCATCGTCACGAAAGGAAGCCCTGAAAGAAGCGCCTTCACGATCCTCATTATCAGCCTGACTATCCAGCAAGCGTTGAAAACGCGCATGTACCGCTTGATTGACCTCAGGGGTAAACAACAACGGAAACTTCTCCTTCGATTCCTCCACCTTAGCGTCTCTGACAATTTCCCAGAGTTCTTCTCTGATAGCCCCGGAATTGAACCTGCACTCTGGACCCATGAGAGCAGGGACATTGAAGAAGAAAGGCGCAGTAGATTCAGAATTATTCCACTCCTTGATCTTATTCGTTATGCCCGCGATTGCCCACGCAAGGAAGGGACCACAGGGACCATCATCTTTAACACCGTTATGCTGGTATTGCTGGAGAACGGTATCATAGATATCGACATCCACAGGTTGAATCCCAAGGAGGTTTTGAATCCCCTGCATTACGCCCCCCGCGACATTGATCTGACAAGTCGGATCCATCGAGTCGAAGTAATGCGCCGCAGGCTCCTCACCACTGAAATCGACGAAAAGAAGCGACCAATGCACACCGGCCGCTTCACCCAAGTCCGTAGCCTCATAGCCATCGTTCACAGGTACAAAAACGAATTCGCTCTCCATAAGCCGCTTTTTCTCGTCTTTGTAGCATTTATATTCGTTGTTGTCGACGTCGCCCTGTTTCCCGATCGTGTATAGCGAGCGCGCGGTGAAGCTATCTACGATCGTGATGTCGTAGTCTGAGGTGTGAGTTCGTGTGGCGATGATCTCGCAGACGAGGTTTATTACGTCGTCGCTAAACCAACTGGCGAATCCGCCGCGCTGCCGGATGTGGTGGAAGTCGTAGGTTGTGATGGAGGAGTTGGAGAGTTCTAGGTAGAGAGTGCCGTCGTAGTTGGGGTCGTTGATTTTCTGCCATAGTTCCTCTTGGCACATGGCTAGCTCTTCTGTTGTGTACTCGGTTGATTCCTCAGATGACGATTCAGTTGATGCAGTTGACTCGGATGAGTTCTCAGTTGGTTCGGTCGACTTCTCAGCTGGCGTAGTTGGCTCCTCAGTTGACAGCTTAGCTAACCGTTGAATCGACAGCTCGGACAAAGAAGATAGCGAGGAAGACATAGATTCAACTCCAGGTTCTGGTGCAGATTCCGGTTCAGGTGACAATGAGTTTGGAAGGTTGATCTCCGCTATAGGTAGATCATAGTACTGAGCATTGGTCGATGGTGAAGAACTTCCAGGCATTTGGACAGGTGGTTGCTCTTGAGTTACTTTCCCCTGGCAACTCGACTCTTCTAAGGCAGGCGCATCGCAGTTAGTGCCGGAAGCTGAGTCGTTCTCGTCCATGCTCTTACCAATGAATTCAGGAATCCACTGTGCTTCGGTCATGTTTGATGACATTGTGTTGGTGAGTTTAGAAATAAGAATTCCGATGCGTCTATCCAGGTTTGTGATAGCTGCGATAAGAAACTTGCTGTTAGGTTTATCGTATGATAGATGATTATACGTGTGGTGGTGGTATTATCGAGTAGTAAATGTGTAGTGCGTGATCGAAATGGTTGATGAAAGAGAAATAATCCGACGGCGTGGCAGTGATTACATAACGTCGTGAGGATTTTAACAATGTGTGTTGATATTTATAAATGATTGTGCTGTGAAGTGGGTATCCTAGCGTTGTGAGATTGCGTTGTTGAAGGGAAAACTTCACTGCTCACAATGTATGTACCAGGACGGTTTGATCGTGTAAGTCAGTGAATGTCGTAATGCGGCGGCGGTGGATCGGCTAGTGAACAAACGAATGGATGGGCTTGATATATAAAAGTGAAGGAAAAGAAATCCAAAGTAAAAACCGACAGTGGGATCGTTGAAGATGTCGACTTCTTTGATGTGAAACAGGAGGAAATGTTTGTCCCTAAAGGAAAGACTGTTTGAGAAGTTGAAACGACGAAATCAATTTAAGATTTGTTTGCCGGGTATTTAAAAAGACCGGTACATCTACCTCAGAGCGTCTTGGTACCGACAGCAAAGTTCATTGGCCAGAAAAGGTGTGAATATGAATCAAAAATATGGTACTATTGCAAACATGAGACACGATGCTTAGACAATCTGAACACAAATGCTTTTTCAACTATGTACCAAGCCAACGAAAGAAAATAGCTATGCAAAATGTTTCAAGATGCAAGACAATACGCTATGCTATGTCTGAAATGACAACCAAAAGGTCAAAGCGCAAGCTATGCAACGATAGGGAGGCAAAAAGGTAAAGAGTGCCAGTGGTACAATGAAATAGACAGGAGGATATAGAATAAACATTATCGTCGTAAGGAGACATAGGCTGGATCGTTGCTGGGGAACTCGACATGGGCAAAAATGGACAAGGATAGAAACGACAAAAACAGCGAAGGATAGGGACATGTGCTACGTTTCGGTGGGACTCAACACAGTGTCCTCCACGGGCCCACGAGAATGTCCATCGGATGCATCTACCCCAAAGTCGGGATCTTTGAAAAAAGGCTGGTCCGTTGACTTTGGTGGCGAGATAGGTTTGGGTGCGATGATGATTGGCCCGTCGTTACCAGCTCCTCCCGCCTGTTCGATACCCGCAACCGAGTGCTCCGGCAGTTCTCTCAACGGCGGCTGCATCCGCAGCGGCATTTTTAGGTGCTCGAACTCTATCGCCGAAGAAAGACGAAGTTGTTCGAGTTGTGCTTCCGGATTCTTTAAAAGTCACCGTTTAGTTAGCTTTTGTGTGTGCGTTTTCAACAACTCAACAATCAGATTCAACATCAGATTCAGCTTCAAAATTCAATCCACGCTCTTTGACCAACGACATGATTCTGGGGTGGGGGGGAGGTATAAACGATAGATCGGTAAGAGACGCCAACGGTGCTCCTCCAAACCGACACTACTCCTCAAACCTTCTTGGCGTGGAGTAGTGGCCGTACGTGGCTTTAGACTCCTTTAACTGTCTTGGGATGGAGTAGCCATGGATGGGCTCGCGGTAGAAGGTGCATCATTTGCAGCATCAGAAACCGCGGGTGGCTCTGGGTGAAAATCTGCAGCTCGAGTAGAGAAAAACCCGCATTGGGGACATACCCAATCGACCTGGTCTGGCACGCCTTCGGCAGCCTTTAGCTCTCCTACCTCATCTTTCTCCTCACCCCAGAATACTGGTCGTCTAACAGGCGCTGGAGTTACTGGCAAGCTTGGTCGTTCGTCGGCGGTCGGGAAATCCGTGATGATCACTGACTCTCGTCGATCCTTGCTAGCATCGGGAGGTGATTTCGGAGGCTCATCAGCTTCTTTTCCCGCTTGGGTCGCCTGAGGTCTTGATTTTCGAATTTGGCTGTCTACGATGGCCCGGACATAGTTCTCGATCCCAGGAACGGTATCCCACGCATTAACGTTGCTTTGCTGAAATTCCTGCCATTGCTCTTGGGCCCCTGGGGGGCTGGAAGGGCTAATTGGCTGGCCTTTCAGTCCTCCCTTCGCCTGCGACCCCATTTGAGCCGCTAGCCGATGAGACAACTCGGAAGCTGAAACAGGAACTGGTGGCTCTCGTGCGTCATCGGCGAATACACGTGCCGGCTGCGCAGTGATCCGTTCTCTTTCCCAGGGGAAGATCGGCTGTGGTTTGGGTCCGAGCTGTGAGGACTGAGGAGGCTGGAAGAGCTTTTTGCTGTCACTGAATTCGTATGTCTGGGTAGGGAAATTGGCGGCCTCGGGCGCGGATGAGTGGGGAGGTTCAGACCTTAATAATCGTTAGCTCTCTTCTAAACGTATTGATACACGACAAACTTACCGTGTTGCATCCCAAGCCATGGCAGGTGCCGAGAATTTCCGTTGTTGCGCCGTGGGCATTGGGTGTACGTAACCTTGAGCGATGTTTTCAACAGCATCTCTAGGGTCGGACAGAGGTTGCTCGGTTGTGCCATTGAAACGCCTACCGGCTGACCCTCCACGCATATATTTCTGTACTACTGAAGAATTTCGGGGACCTCGCGCCGGTTGCGAAACGTTCTGCCCACTTTGCCCTGGAGGTGCTTGCCAGGTTCGTGCTGGAGGCTGCTGTGGTGCAGGCTGACCACCATGTCCAGAGGGTTGCTGCCAACCTTGTACTGGAAGAGGCTGCCCACCTTGCCCTGGTGGTGCTTGCCAGGTTTGTGCTGGAGGCTGCTGTGGCACGAACTGCACACCATATGTAGAAGGTTGCTGCCAAACTTGTACTGGAGGAGGTGGTTGCCAACCCCAACTAGGTGCAGCGATATACTGCACGCCCTGCGGTGCATATTGCGGTGGTCCTTGGTGCCAGCCTTGCTGTGACACATATTGGGGTCCCTGTTGCCATTGTGGTGGTCCCTGCTGCCAACTCAGTTGCGAGGTTGGTTGCCAAGGCTGCTGCGAGGGATATCCAGACGCTTGCTGTGAAGTGTTCTGTCCGGATCCTAGAAACACCCCGTTTGTTCTTGTCTCGTTTGACTGGCCCCCCTGGAAATGTTTGTCATATACGGCCCACCACTTCCCGACAAGTTCGTTGTAAACATGGGATCCTCCTTGACCGGCCCTCTCAGACATCCACGGCTTATCTTTTCCGATGAAATGCACTACATTGATCTTGCTTTTGTAGTGCCGGAATGCTGGCTCCCACTGGTATTGTGCATTGGGCGTGACGTTATAGTTGAAGCTAATGCGATTCCACCTCTTATGCTCGAAGTACTGGTTCAAAAGACCCTGGTCGGCTCCATCAAAACTGTCGCCAGACTCTGCCATTGTCCGCAATGCCCAGTAATCACCCAGGTTGGGGTTTAGTACCATGACACCTGAATTGAAGGCGTCTGGCCAACCAACATCGGAAGCTGCAGCAAAGGCCTCCGGGATGTCGAAGAGCTCATCGGGAGCTCGGACAACAACGGTGTCGGCATCAAGGTAAACAATCTTGCGGAACTGGGTTTGACCCCAAAGAGCAATCTTTGTAAACGCTTGAGAAAGGTCGGGACGTCCCATCAGGAATAGGTTTGCTGGATTTGGGTTGTTGATTGGCTCAACGGGAATTATGTAATCGTAGAGAGTCTTTGCAGAAGATCAGTATCAATCATGGACTATGTGCTGAGGACCAACGTACCCTGAGCTCCTCAATGGTGTCCGGAGAGAGCGTGTCCTGAGTGATCAGGACAGCGAGCTTCTTGTTCGTTCCGGCATCTCGTAGGGAATGCGCAAGTATGGCCGCTCCTGTGTTTGTGGGTTAGCGAAGCTCGTTGGAGCTGTAAAGAATTGGAATTCGTACCCGGTAAGTAGGAATCGGTCATAAGCAGCTGTTCTGGAGTGAGCGAGTGTTCTTGGAAGGCATGACGGGCGTGAGTATGGGACGTACCGTGCAATAGACATCCTCGCCCTGGGTCGCCATGGTGGAATGGGTGCTGGAGGAAGCAGTGGTGGAATCTCTTGGAGAGAAGAATGAGGGCGTGGGCAGCGTTGATGTAGTGGACAGACGAAGGAGCTGTTTGGAAGTTTTTCCCCACTTGATGCCGTTAAGAGGTGTCGATCACACGACTGGCTCGACCAAATGACGCTGGCGCTGGTCAAGGCGGACACGGACAGCGAAGAAATACTATCGAGTCAAGATGATGGCCATATTCATATGTACCCAGCGCTCCAGTGCACGGCCGATGCAATTGACGACGGCGCGACTGGGGAGAGAGTTGGGGGGAAAATGGTTGAGGCCAATGGTCAAAACAAAGCGTAGCCTGTATGCTGAATCCAACGGCGCGCGCGAAGCTTGTGCGAATGACAGCTGCACAACCACGCTCCAGCCCCGCCAAGCTTTGTACACTTGTACACCTGTACACGCTGCTCTTCTTATTTTTTCTTCCTTTTTTTTTTTGTTGAATGCAAAACCGCCATAGCGTGAACGGCAAATGCAGAACGTGAGGGGTGTAACTTCCAGGTAACATACAGAACAGAACTGATCCTGCCTACGCGGTGACTGGACTTGAGGATATGCGTTGTCATGAGAACAGGCGGGACTGGGCTGCACTGCCAGCTGTTTTTGCCCAGGTGCGATGCGAAGGCCTAGGCTGGCACGGCTGGCAAGCTCTGAGATGGGCCCTCCCCGCTAGCTGCCCCTCCCCACCTCCCCATTCGCTGCCACCAAAGTGACTTCGGCAAATCGACAGCCGAGCGCCCATGATGCTCTCTCCACCGCTCTGGATGTGCATGGAGCCTTGCTTTAAAAGAGACACCATGGCCGCCGCGCGCTGCGTCATGTCGATCATCTCTGTCCACATCAGCCTCTCCAACATGTCTATCACCACAATGCCATATCATTCGGCCTGGCCTGCAGAAAACAGTCATTCTTTCATAGCAGCACTCTAAATCTCTGAACGAGAGCTTGTTTGATTCCGTCCTGACACGCCTCAACAAAATAATCCTGTAATCTCAACACCAATCACCTTGAAACAGAATGCCCTCCATAAAAAATAATGATTTTCCATACTGCCGTTTCCAACTCCAACTTTGCTTACTAAGTCGTCGTTGTTCTGTTGCCGCTTGTTGCTGTTCTATTTCCAACATCTCAAGCTCTCCCAATTGCATCTTATTCGTTGTTCAAAGAAGATAGTCTCAAGAATGCTCATAGAATTCATTAATAACTGTCTTCCGTAGCCACCACAATTCTCGGCCTTACTCGACTTGGCCTATTACGAACAATGCCGTCGAACACGTGGTCAATGTCCTAATTAAAAGAGCCGTAGCATGTACGCTGCACGCACGCCGCAAAGCATTAGATCTCTCACCAGCGTCCTGCAACAGAAAGGATTATCCTGACTCATGACGCCCAATTCTCCGTTGGCCAACGATCGTCTACCCAACCAACATGAGGAGGTTGGTACGGAGCATCACGGAGATACAACCAGCCACAGGCCAATCTCTCGGGATAGACATCACGGACCCTTCAACCACGAACGACAAATCCTGAAGACCAGAAAATCCGGTTTCCTACCGCATCTCTCCTCTCCCCCTCCAGCTTCGCCTCGAAGAAAGTGAGACCGCAGCTTGCATTTCTCCCGTCACGGAACCGTAGCCGTCGTACCGATAATGGTCGATCATCATCTATCTTTGCCTAGCTGATGTATGTAAGGCTCGCACACAATACGGTCTCTGGTAACGGTCCTAAAACGGGCCTGTATCTACAAAGGTATGTACTGCCGACTCGCGCACCATCCCAGACCCACGATACGATTACGTACATATACCGTCCCATACTCCTGGGACCTGTGAAGCGGGACACTCGACGGCTTTGGCGGAAAAGACGACTGTGAAGTTGCGGAGAAGGAATGCGGCAGAGTCGTGCTGTGATCATTGCGATTCTGGGTGATCATGAAACATACGCGAGGTGTCTAGATTTAAGAGTCTACTTCCTATGCCATGAAAGGATGTAGTTGGACACTTGGGCGTGCCGCTTTTCACACATATGGTTTGACCCAGCCGTATCAAACGATGTCATGATCTTGGGCGTGACCTATCTAGCGATTGATAACGTGCCAAAGCATAGAATCACATCAACAATGTTAAGCTTAACCTCATCATCATTCATCCCCACAATCTCATTTATCCAAAACTCACGATAAAAAGTGCATGAACTTCAACGTACCAAACAAACAATGCAAAAGACCGGAACGAAACCCTGGTACCAGCGGCTGATATTTAGCCTATCCCATACAATAATTACCAAAGCTCCTCTGTACCACCCGTGATCTACACACTCCACCCTCCATTAGTGCAACACCAAGATCGAAGATGAACTACTCTTCTCGGGCCAATGACGTCTTGTTGCCGCTGACTCAGCCTAGGGGTTTATCTACCTCGATGTTCCACCTTCTTGCGTTAGGTTTCCCGATCTGCGAATCTCGTGTCGTTTTTGCTTCTCTGACTTGAGTTCCTTATTCCTTCTATTCAATTGAGGAGCTTGGATTCGATGTTTTGCCTTCTATTATGAACTAATCAGGCATCAACCATCCTTACTGAGATTGAGAGAGAGCTACGGGGTAGGTATATGTACTTGATGCAGGTACTCGGCGTTTCAAGGCTATCCTACGTACGGCGGCGGCACCTTGAAGAATCGCAAGGCAAACAGATGGTAATAATTTCCCACAAGGTAGTTCATAGCATCATGACGAGATAGAAAAGTCATCATTGCTGCTCCCTTTTTCAAGATGATGTAAGTCCCTCCCCCTTGCGAGGCGATGCATGTCTCATACCGTACCAGCTAAGTAGGGTGACAGTGCTTGTATAGATGACGTCGTGTCTTGTATCCGCTACACTTTTCATTCAAGTACACTTAACAATCAGCCAAGCGTCATCATCTTATCTTTGCCTCTATATCTTCCTCCTTCCCTTCTCTTTATATCGATTTCCACCATTCTTCAAGAGCGCAATGCGTGAAACTATTTTCTTTTTTTGACTTGAAGCATGAGAGGAACGTATGTTCTCAGATCAAGTAATCCATTGCTATTCTTCCATTCCTCTTCATACTTTACTATCAATAGGCCATCTCGCAGAATCAGATCACTACCATTATCCCCAAGGACTTCTGGAACCTCTTGCCACTTTCTATCCAAGCGGCATCTATTACGGTAACCGACCAACCGATTTCCTTCTGGAACGGCACAAAATCGAACTTGCTGCAGAGCGCATCGCCACCATGTCCACTTCTCCTAGGTCTCAATCCGATTTCCACCAATACCTCCCGCACTCATACGACATCCAATGTATCGCTTACCTTCTCGAACTCCATACCATGATGCATAAGTCCGGATCTGGGCACACCTAAACCCCTCGTCTATTCGCCTCAATCTGGCATCAATACTTCCCTCTGACTACGAAGAGGCTCATTTGTATTGCTGTACAGAACCGCTTTGTTTACCTCCAGTGCGGACCCTAAAAAGAACATACCTCTTGGAGCGGGTTACCTTGAAGAGAGGATGCGCCTTTTATTCCACTCCGGTAGAGCTCTGCTCTATACAGTGGAGGGAATACACTGCGTTCGCTATTGGGTGTATGTGGCAATAGAAACGAGCTCCTTCGTAGGACATGGCGGTAAGAACGGGCAGGACCAAACATCACTAACTGGAATAGTGTAAGGCCCAGGAACCACGAGCCTCAACCCAAAACATGCAGCGAAAAATCAAGCACAAAGTCAACGGGGAACAAGAATTGCTTATTCAATATCTCCGCCAAAGTGTCCTAATCCAACAAGAAATATCCCCTCCAAAAACGAGTCCTGCGTCCCCAAATATACACAAGGTTATAGAACAGTACCAGTTACGCTCACATGTTTTCAAAAAGTATATCCGAACCTATCCATCGGTCGAGGCCAGGAAAAGAAAAACTTAAGAAGGAAATCTCCGGTTAGATTGGCTTGCTAGATTGAGGAAATGCTCGACGCAAACGGCAGATCTGTAGCTTTAACCTCGAAGACCATCGACATCCCCGGCGTCTCCCCACTACGAGAGTACGAAGTTGTCGGAAATGGAAGCCCTCTCATCGGTGCTTACAGAAGCTGCGAAAAACGAGTGGTGGCGTTTGCGGAGGTTTGCGGAGGCTAATACTCGGACGAAAATACTCGTAAAAATAGCAGCAACGAAAAGGGAAACAATTGCGAAGGGCAATAATAGTACGAGTCGCGTTATTCCTCCATTCGGCCAAAAACACCATCGTCATCTTCATCAATGGTGCGCGCCCGGTTCCGAGATCTAGAGAGTGGGAACTCATCTTCATCGGCGAAGCTTTCATCATCCATGTCCACATCTTGGGAGTCAGGATGGTAGCCGTACCCATTGCCACGAATACTTGATTGCTGAGCAGTCACAGTCGTGCTTCCAGACAATGAATCGGGGTTGCCGAAGCCCAGGAACTTCGCTGGCAGCGGTGGGACGGGAGGGACGTCAGGGGGCAGGGCGACAGGCCCGGTCTTCGGGGTCCCGTATGAGCAACTTAGCAACCCCACAGCAGCAGCAAGGTCGGCCTGGTCGTTCTCATCTTCATGAGAAGAGCCGGCGACGGAGGTGCCAGATGTCGTAGGACGTCCATCGACACTCCACTGCCGGTTGTGGCCTGTATACCCATTTTCTGAAAAGATGGTAGACTGGTATGACTGACTGTATGCAGAGCTGTTTGTTGACAGACGTTTGGAACGCCCGAAGTGCGAACGCGAGTACGATCCAACGTGGTCTTCAAGTTGCGGAGGAGGGGTGGTGTCTGTAGAGCTCAGACCGTCGTCTGGAATATCCGACGAGTTGGATGCCGGGGAGGCGGATGAGTGATCGCTTTCTTTCCCTGAGTCGGCATCCTGGTTCATGGCGACGAGGACGGAGGCAGCCTCAAGAAGCTGGACCTGCTGGTGCTTCGAGATGAGGAGCTTGGAGGTGTATTGCCATTCTGGCGTGTGTTCCCAACTATACAATAGTCAACATCAGTTTTCACGAACAAAGAATGGAGGATGGCGTGTGCGAAGTGAGAGAGGAGGGCATTCGACATTGAAATGGGAAAGTATGTGGGAGGGTGCTTGCGGTGGGATCGAGGGTTACTGACAGGTGTTTGGTGAGACAACTGCTGTGCTTGTACCCCTTCCCACATTTTTCGCATCTCAAATCGCTACCACTGGTTCTCTTGGGCTCGCCCTTGACGAGACGAGAGCCTTCGCTGGCGCGGCGTATCCTTGCCTTGCTGTTACCTTTCTCATGTTCGGGCATCGAGGCGAGTGACGGGCCGTCCGTCAGGGCTGATGGATCCGCACTGTCGTGGGTCTTGGCGCTTGCGGCACCACCGAAGCTGGCGGGGCCGAAACCACCTCCTCCATTGTTGGGCACGCTGCTCGCCATGGCAGGATAGCCGTGCAAGTGCGGTCCTCGAAAGCCAGAGCTCTGCTTTGATGATGTCCTTCGCGCTGTCGGAGTGCCCGCCTCGAAATTGCCCCCGGGCATGCCCTTTGCTAACGCGGCGACGTTGTTTGCGGCCGTCGAGGACATGCTCTTCCTCCGTGTGACGCGATGCGCCGGGTTCAGGGAACCCACCGACAGCGAGTGCGAGTGGGTGCGAGACTTGGGGAGGCTTCCGGGCATGGTATTGAGGGTGTGTCGGTGTTGACTGCTCGGTCGACTTGGTTCCTGCAGCGAGAATGCGGATGGTCAGCTCAGGGTCGTGGTGTAGATAGATTGGGGATCAATGGGGGTGTGTCAAGGGGCAATGTAGGGACGGACCTTTACGACAGTCATGTTGGTGGGTGTGAAATGGCCTCCCTCGAAAATTCCGTGTCCTTTGTGAAAGAAGCCACGAGGTTTCCCAGAGTGTAGAAGTTGTAAGGGCCGCTGCCACACAGTTGCACAGCCTCCAGACAACTCAGGTGGACAAGGGACGGCGATGGGCTGCTGGGATAAGCGAGTTTCGGCGCAATGGGGGTCGGGGAGTGGTGTGCGGGAAGGGGGATAGGAGGTGCGGATAATAATAATAATAATAAAACGATGGGCGAGGTGGTGAGATGTTTGTCTGGTGAGCGGGCTTCGGAGTCTTCTTTCAAAAATATGGGATCAATCATGGAATGTTGTGCGGCGATCGAGATGAGCCGTGGCGTTTCGAAGCGCCGTATGGGCGGGCGGGGGTCGAGACAACACTGCACAATTGCGAGGCTTCAACAAGGAGAGAAAGGGGAAAGAGAAAATAAAACACGACGAAAGGGAAAAGAAAAAAAATAAATTTATTCAGAATTGTCAATCAGGTGTTTGTAATGGCATTAAAACAAGCACGAGGCACGCTGAGGGTCACTTGTCACTCGCTCAGTTCGGGGGGCGCATGTGTTAGCGCGCAGTGGACCGACCGTGGGAACTTGGATAGCAGGTAGCCGATGCTGATTGGCAAGGGTCAGGACATCGATAATCCCCATGCCAGATGCCATGTGTGTTATGTACAATGCTATCCAAGATTGTTGTGATTGTTGTGTACTGTGTAGGCTTCACAACTCTGTCACCGCTGTCATGTCATGACTGACTGAAGACAGCAGCCAAAAGAGCGGGTCTTCGACAACCACGGGGTTGAGTAGTGATGGCGATGGACGGATTCATCAGCTGTAGACGCTCAGGCACTTTTCTAATTATGCACGCTGTCCAAGACTGTATGGACCTTATTATCATCTCGGTTGGTCAATGCGGGCAATTGGAACCTGCTGGAATACACATTCAGACGGAGGACACGGGAGACGCTTACATACGAGCCTTGTGGACTTTCACCTTTCAGTGCAATCGTCGCAAAGAAGCCTGAGTGTTTTCGGTGCTCTTTCGCGGAGTAACGATGGGACTCCTGCGCGATAATTCCAACAAAACTCAGGGACCAAAGCCAGACCTTCACTTAGTTCCTGGCCTGTTGACCCTGCAGTTGATCGATGAGATCGACACCCATCGCTGCCGCTTTGGCTGCACCGCAAGAAATTATTATTTTTTTTATCGTTCCAACATGCACCTGACATGCCCGCCCATGACCCAATGATAGTAAGCGGGGGGGATCTCGAATTAAGCAGACAGCCGCCGATCGAGATCATTTTGGACGCTTCCCTGACACGTTTTGGGTTATCCCGATAACCTCTTGTCCTTCTCTCCCACTCCCACTAAGCGATCGTTTCTCGGCCTAGCAATTGACTTCCCGATTTTCAGCTGGGGAAGAGAAAAGGAACCCCTGGACAGTGCTTTTCCTTTTTCTTGCGTTCCCTATATACGGCCACCTATTTTTGTTTGGCCTGACACCCTCCCATCGTGGCTCACTCGTCTGCGCACAATCAAACACCCAGATCCAACCGTATGAAACAGATTGCACGGATGACTTGGCAAACCCGTCTCCGGCCCCAAATGCAGCGCGCCTGCATACATATTAGCAAGTTCATGGTCCTCAAGACGCCATACCGCATCCATCCAGCCACCTCCTCACTCCTGTCGTGGGGTAAAAGGGCTACGTTCGTGCTACGCACATAGCAAGGTGGTAGGGAATGTTGGCAATGCCATGCTGACAAAGTCGTCACATACCTATCCCAGGACTCTCAGCGAGACCTTATCCGGACCCATGGGATCCTTTGACCCAAACGGATTCCGGCATTATTCGAGCGAGTTGACCCCTCAAAACGACCTGCATGAAGGGGGCCAGGTAGGTACATGGACGTAACCAGCCGTCCCTCGGAGTACACGACAAGGCCCATTTAGCGTCCAGCTTCCCCACAATCCAACTCTGGAGTTGGACCCGTTCAATAGTGTTTGGGTTTTGGTGCCAGTCGGACTGTGCGCGGAAAAAAGCCGCAACTCGCGAGATAGATGGTATCGCGTAGCGCAATCCGGACGGGCCCGCTGGAGGTGAAGAGTGCTGATCACATTACTTTTAGTTCTCGAACCTCATGGCGGGGAGGGGTGGAGGGTTGATCCAAACATGACTTGCATAAGGACAGGTGGATATCAGTGGTCGACGCGGCATTTCTTCCTCCGACTTGTCATGTGTGTAGTGCAGAGGTTGAGCCAATCGTCCAGCACCGTTCATGCAGGCTGTTTGAACATACATACATACATACATACATAGGTACATGTACAATATGTAATGAAATCGTGGCCCAGTGCACGTTTTGAATGGCCTGACATAATCCCTACCATCTCGCCGTCTTGGATAATTATTTCTTCGATCCACTTTGTTCAGTCGGGGAAGAAGCGTCGCAAGCTAAGAACAGGACCCACCCGACTCGACCTCGATTCCGCCGTGACGTCATTCTCAACGGGCTTGTACGGCTCGTGGCTTCGGCTTTAAACTCCGAACGCCTTGGACGGACGAGCACGATATCGAATGGATGAATGCTAGCTCTCACGCCCTTCGGTACACACTCATGAAAAATGCCCGACTTATAAAATTACCATTCTTCGTTATCTTTACCTAAATGAGTCAGTATCGCCTTGGGTTTCGACATCTTGCTCGCCACGTCACCTGAGATGGCGTTTTCCCGCAGGCCCGGTCTAAGGTGTTCCATTTAAAGTTAATCTCAAACTTATCCGTGCTCGGAATAATCTTCCAAGGTTGTTCAACACTTCTGAAGGATGCTATATTAACTCGAGAACGTTAATTTATGAGCAACTGGGAAAGATGGATAGCCCTTCACCGCTACAACTTTTCTCATCACCCCCTTTTTCTAAGAGCAATGTCGCTGCTTTTGTTAGGATGAGTTTTAGGCAGGTGGTTGTCAAGTCAACACAAAAGAATGATGGTGTCACTCATTTACATGACCAAGGAATTAAAAGGCTAGATCCAGCAGCCTTACATTTAAATCAAATGTTAGCAACATCTCTAATAAGTTCTTCAATGGATCCAAAAGAAATACTTCAAATTATCCAAAGATATCAGGTACTCAAATTCATTACAAGATGCCTCATCTTATATATCAGTTGATGCATCGGCTTTATTAAATCTCATTCTTAGAAAAGAACATGCTTCTTGAAGTTGAGTGGTTTTGAGCTTCGTTCTTTGCTTCAAAGAGAAGATACGCTGTCTATTTATCACTAGTTAATCTATGTTCCATCCGTTAAAGGGGATATAGCGTATGCATCAAAAAGGACTCAGAGTTCCCTTGTGAAACTAAATCTCAACATGGCATTTGAACATTTGATTTCGAATATACATATGTACTCTCTTGCATGAATGATCCACACATGCTAGGAAATATTCCGATTGGGCCCGGATTCATGCTAGGACTTCTAACCTGGACCCTGATGCTTACTGTTCCAGTCATATCATAGGTCTACAATAATGCATCAACTTGATTTTTCCTACCATTTCGTCTCCAAGGTATTGGGCCTTGGGAATTGGCCAAGCCAGGACATGAGTATTGATCCATTGCTAAGCCCTCTCGGCAATGCTTGAGCATAACGTCGATTCTTGCGCCTTGCTGGAGCAGTGGATGTTTTGCATTAATAGGCAATTGCTCTCTACAGCATTTACAGGTTGTGGGCTACATTAGTATGCGCAATGCTTTAGCTCTGTGAATTGCGAAGTATATTTTTTGATCAACGCGAGGTACCCATGTTTCTAGTGTAGAGAGCAGCTAATGGAGTAAATCAATGAAGAAATTCCCTTGCTAAGCCAACCAACTTTCACTTTATACCTTGTGATCATATCTATGGACCTCGGGATATCGTGGTGGCCAAATGCGGTTAGGAAGATACTTAGGTACTTGTTGATTGGTCAAGCCACTGATATCACGTGGACACTGCGCCACAGCACTTATCCGGGCCAAGACGACCTCATCATCATTACTGGAAGCAACATCAAACGTTCTGTCTCCATTCTCAACCCCAAGCGTACGCTCATTTGCCTTACTCCCATTGTAGCCACTTCATTTTAATTATCCGCACCAGAGATCTGAAGCAACTCTGGTTCTAAAGGACTTTACAAGCTCACCGCAACCCCCATACATCCTCAAAGCGCGATGGCGGATTCTACCACGGCGTCGGCGCCAAAGCCCAGCAGCAGCGTCAAGCTTGTGCTTTTAGGAGAGGCGGCAGTAGGAAAGGTACGCATTTTACCATGAAGCTTCGAATAAGTTCTAGGCTCACATACGAACTCAACAGTCCTCACTAGTGATGCGATTTGTAAACAACGACTTTCAAGAAAACAAGGAGCCAACAATCGGAGGTGAGTTAGCGACGCACAACCTTATCTCCATTTTCACAGTCATAACATGGGCTTCATGCTGACGATTTCAATACTCCTTTAGCCGCCTTCCTCACCCAGAAATGCAACCTCCCAACCCGAACCATCAAATTCGAGATCTGGGACACGGCAGGCCAGGAACGTTTCGCCTCTCTCGCTCCCATGTACTACCGCAACGCTCAAGCCGCTCTCGTCGTCTACGATATTACCAAAGCGTCCTCCCTCACGAAAGCCCAACACTGGGTCGCGGAGCTACAACGTCAAGCATCTCCAGGCATCGTCATCGCCCTTGTCGGAAACAAATTCGATCTTGCTTCAAATACAACTGGTGCGTCTGAGGCAGATATTGAGGGTGAGGATACTGATGCGCCTGCTGAGCCTGAGGAGGTAGACGAGGAGGGCGGAGATGCTAGGAAAGTTCCTACCAAGACGGCCAAGGCGTATGCCGATGAAGAAGGCTTGTTGTTCTTTGAGACGTCGGCAAAGACAGGCTTGAATGTTGCAGAGGTTTTCACAGCTATTGCGAATGCGATCCCAGAGACCAGCTTGAAGGGCCCGAGGGGTGTAGGTGGACAGACGAGTTTGGGAAGACAAGATGAGTCTGGCAGGGTGAATCTCACAGGAGCAAGGGATGCAAGTGGTCCGAAGGAAGGCTGTGCGTGTTGATAATGGTGCCATTGATGGATGGATGATGCATGGTTAGTCTTGTTGCAGCAGCACAGCGGAGAAATGATATCTTAGCTCCCTCTATGGTCTTAGTTACATGCAGTAACGGGACATTAGTTTGGGTACACTTTCTAGTCATTTGGCGTTGAGAGGAGTTCATATTTCTGATGTGTACCAACGATAAAGATATAATTCCTTTCAAGGTATTAAACAGAGTCCGATCCTCATCCTGCCCGGGAATTGATCGATTGATGAGATCCATGGATTGACTCGACATTTTGATTCTCTTTCGCCGTCTAGGGAAAACGTATTATTTACTTTGCTACTTGAAATTACTGTAATGCCGTTGTCTATTCCCTATTCATGCCATCCATCATTTGCAGAACGTTCAAGAACGTCATTGGAACTCATACTCCAGGCATACCCAACACGGCTCTCAACTGGGGCAAACCCCTGGGCACAAAGTAGACGACGAAAAGCCCGCTAAATGCAACCAACATGCCAGTAAACTTCTCGAACCAAGTGTGGAAGTAGGCGGCTGTCATGAGTAACATCCACCACATGAGAGCTGCGACACCCAAAGCGATCTTTGTACCGGCCCTGACCTCGCCTTCCTGTCCCACCACATCCCCTTTTCCCTTCTCCACGCTGACACTCGCGACCTTGCCGTCAAGTAGGCGTATCCTACGGCCGTCTCGAAGTCCCTCGGCGCGTGTCAAGGCAGGTAGGACCTCGAACCACAAGAGCGAAGAGCCCATGATGAGGAGGAAAACATGTCCAGATATATCATGACCACCCTTCCAACTACCACCAACAGCTTTGCAAGCGGCAGCAGTGAAATACTCCCTCGTGTCGCTCATGCTCTCCCTAGCCTCCTCCGACCTCATCAACTCGCATTGCCCCCCGGTGAACCGAAAGCCGCGATCAACCAATGGTGGTCCAAAGAACCACTGGGTGACCATTCCCCACCATGCCGTCACAGCCAAATACCTCAATACCGCACGGAACCGCTTTACAGAAACACCGCTACCGAAGCCGGGGTTTAGTAGTAAGAAAACGCCGAAAGCGAGTGTTGTCCAGAACCATCCCACCTTGACGAAGTAGACATTGAACACGTTCTTCTTCTGCGCGAAATACGAGGGCGCGAATTCGGGAGGGTGGGATTGCGAGGTCGCGCTGTATGGTGCGTTACGGGTGGTTGAAGAGAGCGTCGAGAAGACAGAGCCGAGGAGGAGCGTCAATGGGTAGATGGATATCAGGATGGCTTCGAGGCGGGTGGGTAGGAAGGGAGAGCGCTTGTTGTTATTGGAGGCGGGCATGCTGGAGATTTCGGGGGGCGTGAGCTGGCCGTTGAGGTCGGCGGTGGGTTTGCGTCTTGTGGACATTGAGGGGCGGTGAATTTGTGGGGGAGTTTTATTTTCAAGTGAGTTGAGAGTAGTGGGGTAGAGTAGGTTGTGGATGGGTGGAGGTGATGAGACGACGGTTGTAGGTGCGAGTGGAGATTGAGATGAAATATTCACTACCCGTCACCGTTGTCGTTGTTGTCTTGACCTTGTGCGGTCAAGAAAAGCAACAAGAAGACGATGACGTTACGCTGCTCTCATGTCGACCCGATCGATCGGGTTTAGCGGTGCGCCACAGCACAGCCACGCCAAGACTAAAGTCTTGGAGCCCCTGTGCAACTTTTCATCCAACCATCAACCAACTTCCATCATTCTACGGATTATCTCGTGTTTCTTAACATATACTCCAAAGGAGAATGAGTACCTTATCTTCAAGAATCTTAATTGAGCGGAATCTGACAGCCACCATTGAAAAGAAGCGTAAAGAATCCAAGAGTTTTATCCATGCATCAAATAACTTCAGTTTTTACGGGACAAAGACCTTCCTCTCATGCTAATCGCTTTGGATAATCTATTATTCTTTAGACCTTTACCAACGTCCATTGCATTCGTCAATCCTTTCCATCATCATTTCAACTTGTTAGCACCACTTAATCATAGCGTTCTTTCAATTCACAGGTTCTAATGTTGTTTCTCAACCAAATGAAAGTATTGATTTAATACCATCTCACGCTAAAGAATTTTAAGTGCGTCCGTATTTCCGTCAAAACCTCTTTCAGTCTATACTCCGTCATTAAATCTGTAGTCATGATTCCACCGCTACATCGAGTCAGCTTACAGTCACACTTCAATTGGATCACTACTTACGGTGTCCCATGGCTTGCTAGAGTCAACAAACCTTAGGTCAGTACCGAGGCGGATGACATGGTTCGGGTCATGGTTGATCGTTGAAGCATGGATCTATATCGAAAATCAGTCAGACGGCGCTTACATTGCATGCAGATAGACGTACCATGTATGGATTGTGCAAGACAACGTCGCCAGCTTCGTACGAAGTGACCAGCCACCGCCGAGAGAACTGGTCTGAATATTGGGCAGGGCCGTCCGCGAGCAAGCCAGTGCTCATCATATTTTGGTTAAAGGCAAACTTGGTCTCCTCCTCCGTCATGCCAGCCTCCTTTGCTTTCTTCGTAAACTCTTCCTCCACCTCTCGTCCCAATTTAAAGCCTAGGTTGGCAACCATTAGCCCTCGACTCTTCTTCGATCTGGTATAAAAGGACGTTACCGTTTTCCAGATAGATCAGACCACCTCCTGTCAGGCTAACATCGCCCATCGGCACCCAGGCCGTAACACTCGTCGGCTCACCGTATCGCAAGAAGATCTGGTCATAATGCACGCCAATGGCCTTGTTTCCTGGTGTGTTATTTCTTAAGAGGCTTCTCCTCATCACGAGCGTGTTGTCGCCCCATCCCGTCAGTTTTGCAACCATATCCTTCAGCACAGGATGCTTGCAGAACGTTTCCTTGTACCACTCGGCATAGTGTGCTTCTAACGCAAGGTCCACGAATGTCTCCGCCGTGGATCCCCCAGGCTTACCATTTCCACCGGCAGCACCTGCACCAATGCCGGGGTAGTCCAGGGGGTCCTTTTCCGGGTCAAAAATGCCTTCGACAGGCTGTGACCCGGGTTTCAGGACTCCGCTTGGAGCAAGCAGCTTGAAGTACTCTTCGCGCGCCTTGAGAACATCCTGCCGAGGGAGCAGCCCCTTCAGGAAGACGTAGCCGTCCTCCTCGTAGCGTCTTCGTATCTCCTCGATGGGAAGGTCCGGCGTCGAGACACGCAAGGCACCGACCTGCTCAGGGCGGAGAAGTCCATCGTTGACGTACAGTCTCTCGCCGTCGAAGGAAGCTGGCTGCCTCTCGGGCGACTCGGCGTGCGGCATAATGATTGCGTGGGCTTATAGGCAGGTGGCGTGGCTTTCTACAGTGGGGAAGGAGCGGGGGAGGGGTAGCAGGAGTAGTAGTTGGATGTTGTATGCGATATTCAAGCTGTACTGCGAGAAGTCTTGCCTTCTTTTTATACTCTCTTGGGGTCTATAGACGCTGCGACGGCTCTTCTAGTCGGACCTACAGAGGAAAACCCGTAGAAGAAATCGTTGAAGTCGTGAAGCAGCTAGAGGGGGCCATCTCCACGATAGAAGTTCAGCGCGGGGGCGGACCCATTGCCGCGCAGCTCGGTGGATCAATATGACGAGAGAGAAGCGGGGCCCCGGGATGGACGATATTTCCCGTCCTGGAGGGGGCTGCATGCAACCACCTGGGCAGGAGCCATGGCCTGTGGGTATGCCTTTAGCCAGCTGCC